>JAABKJ010013578.1:0-10280 GCA_011634705.1 Andricus grossulariae
AGAGAACATCGAGATAGGCGAGGTAAGCATCTGCTTTATATATTTTTTATTCTTCTGTAGCTGAAGCTAGGCTTATCTATTCATTCATGCACTGTTAGAAATTTCTGTCTAAACGCATCTCTTTTAAACTATTAATCACTTTGTATTCATGGAAAAGTTCATAACCGAAGTTTCGTTTTTGGCTGTCAACTTAAAAAAAAAATATCCTAAATATTTTGGAAAATTTTGAAAATTCTCAACAGTGTGCACAATTCTTTTCAGGAACCGTCTGAAATAATCCTCGACAAAGACAAGAGTCAGGTTTTGACGAACCGCTTTGGTATCATCTTTAATCAGTACGTAGCTCTGGATGACAATCTCATCACCACTGAAAATCGGTCTTTATCAGACATCATGATTGACTCGATTCAGAGTAAGGACGAAGATGATAATGAAAATGGTGAGGACGACGACGAACCACCTTCTCCTCCATCGAGGTCAGCTGAACTAGATGCGCTCTATCCTTAGAGAATATTTTACGAACTATTTTGCAAACAAAGGTTATTTTTTTCAATCAAAGCTCATGATCTTATATTTTCAACATTAGTTTATTTATTTTCAACAATTTATTTAATTTGATTGCAGCCAGTGTAAGCATTCCGCCTACAGGGAGTTCCGATGCAGAATGCATTGTTAATGAATCAATTATATTTTATAATTGGGATAATTAATGGTAATTTATGATGATCATTGATGTTGATGGTTGATAATGACGATAAACGTTCTGATTGATTGATAAAAGAACAATATTTACGAACGACATGAGGGGATTGACTTTCCCCGCATATAACGCTTTCCCGTTTATAACGCTCTTCTCGGTCGGTCGCTTGAAGAGCGTTATATCGCGATTTGACTGTACTTTGATTCCTCAATCATTCCCCATCATTACATTAACTGTCTTTCCCTGTCCCTTCTTTCCAATTCCTCATAGCTTACTCTATCCCCCTCTCCTACATCTCTAGCACTAAAAAACTCCCTTCTTTCTTCTTCCCATCTTTTTATTTCTACCGCCCTCCCTCTCATTTCTTCTACCTCCTTTACACACTTTTTCGTTCACTCGCCTCCCTTCCCCTCCCTTAACATCGTCTCGAATTGTCATGCTTTCTTAACCGCTCTAGTACTTAATTCATCCCTCTGTGCTTCTTCTCTCACCATATATCCAGGCCTTCTCCAGTCTAGTCCTAGCGTGCACCTTATATGCCTTTCTTGTAAACTCTCAATCTATTTCCTTTCCTTCCACACCCACATATCCGCTCCATGACCTAATATCAGCCATATCAACGTACCAAATAACCATATTCTTCTTTTCCAATATTTCATGAACCTTCCTTTCCCTATTCCATATATCTGTTTCATTATCCCCGTCGCCTTTTTAGCCTTCCTCTTATATGAGGTCTGTGATCTCCAATCATTTTCAAGGTATATCCCGAATATTTAAACTCCTTCACTTCCTCTAACTTTACCCCCTTCCATCTCCCAGTCCTGTAATTAATCCCGTCATCCCTTATTCATCCTCCGCCATCAACAATATATCGTCCACATATGCCAGTGTATATATCTTTTCCTCTCCTATCCTAACTGCTCCGCATCCCTTTTTCTTCATTTCTTCTTCTAAATCTGAGATTAATATATTAAATAAATGTGGGCTCAGAGGACATCCTTGCCTTACTCCTCTTACTAATCAGAAACTATCTCCTACTTGGTCTCCTACCTTTATCCTACGTTTCGTCCTGAAAATTTCTGATATTCTCTTTATTAGGCCCTCTCTTTTACCCTTTTCCACCATAATTTTCTCTATCTCGACTCAGTCCCAGAAGTTAAATGCCGCTCTTAAGTCTACGAATATAGCTCTCATTTCAGCTTTCCCCCTTTCAATCCTTTTAGTTATCAGATCATTTAGAACATATATATTGCCCATCACCCCTATCCCTTTTCTAAACCCTGTCTGATTCGGTGGTTCTATCCTTTTCTCCTAAACTTCTTCCTTGAACCTCTCCGACAAAACCGTTACATATACTTTACACAATGTTGGCATCAGCGTGACACCCCTATAATCTTCAACCTCCTCCCTTTTGCCTTTCTTCCCTATAGGTACCACTACCCCTTATTTCCATAACTCCTTCTACACCTCTCCTCTCCATACTCTATTAAACATTATCCATCTTCTCTTCCACATCTATTTCTCGAACATATTTTCCTCCTTTCCTAACTTTTCTCTCTACCCCTTCTAGCGAATCCATAAGATATTTTTCTCATTATACCATTTCAATAACCTGCGTAAATCTTTTTCTTCTTTTCCTCTCTCTATTTACCACTTTCCATACCTCTCCTTCCGCCCTAGCCTTCTCCGCCTCTTCCTCAAGACTTTTATTCTCCTCCTCTTTCTTTTGAAAGCACAACTTAGTGTACTCCTTTTTCTTTCTTCTATATTCTGCTCCACTACATTTTCTTTTTCTCCGTTTCCCTCTTTCCTTTCTGACCTCCTTTTTCTCTTTACATTCCTCATCCCATCCATTTCTACACCTTCCTTTACTAACTTCTTTTTTGTTTGTGCTTTCTAATCCTCTTTTATTTCTCCTATCACAAATTTCATCTCCTCGTCCACATTTCCCTCTCCCATTTTGATATTTCTAACCTTCTCTTTGAACTGTTCTTTTCCTTCACTTGACCAATCCCCTTTTTCTGCTTTTTTAACCTTCGCTTCTTTTTAATCCATATTGTTATTACTTTTTTTTCCTTATAATGTCACTATTAGTGAAAATTGATCCGAATTGAAATCTCCCCCTATTATAATGCTAATCTCTTCTTTATATTCTTCCATCATTTCTTTTATCTCCACTGACTTCTCCTACATATCCCCGTTCACATAAACCCCAACTAACTTCCAGTTCTCTCCTCCTATATTTACCTCTTCTACTATTATTCCTTCTTTTTGCTCTTTCCTCCATTTGTTATCCTTCCCTGTTATAAATTCGTTCCTGACTCCCATCACCATTCCTCCCATTGCTTTGCCTTTTTTATTTTTCCACTTTGCATTTTGAACTTGCCATTTGTGAACTCTTGGCAGCCTTCCCCTTACTCTTCCCCATCCCTGTTCACTAGCCACGTCTCCATCATTACGACTACATCTTACTGTGGCAAATTTCTTGTAAACTCCCTATCATTTTTCTCCAATCCTGCTATATTCCAGTAACATATCCTCCATTCTTCCCTAATTTCTTTTCTCTTCTCTTTTTGTTTCTTACAATTTCTCATTTTCCTATCTCCCGTTCCTTTCTCTCCTAGTATCCGAGCACTACTAACTCTTCTTTTTCTTCGTCCCAATCCCACCATGCACCTTCTATTTGTATTCTGACATACGCAACCCACGTTCATTTTCCCCTATGTCTTTCCTCTTCCGCTATTTGCTTTCACTTATACTGCATATTCCTTTCTACCTGTCTCAAATTATTCTCTATCATGTCCGTGCTTCTATATAACAACCTCTTTTTTGTCATCACTTCCCTCTTATTTTCCCATTGTTTTAGTTTCACTAGAACCATTTCTTCTTATCTTCGCGTTTCCTTTCCTACGCTTTGCATTTCCTCTATTCTCCACTTTAGCATCTATCGTTTTTAGCACATGATCCACTCCTTTACTCAATTCCTTTCCTTCTAATCTTAGACCCTTCATCACTATGTTTTTATTTCTTTCAACTCTTTCTTTCTTTTCTAATGCTTCTCACAGTAAACAACCTAACCTCTCAGCCTATACAAAATAGTCTCAAACTCTCAGAACATCACACAACTCTTTACTTTAATTCTTTTTAACGTACAAAATCTCACTCATAAAACCCTCTAACACACTCCTCCCATCGACTCACCTCAAATTCCACTGCAAATTCACTACAATTAGCACTACTCAATTACCGCTACCTAATACTTTCATGCCGGAAACCAAAGTAATACATCATTTTAGTTAAAAGTTCATTTCTTTGCATGCAAATTCAATAAATTTGGTTAAAAATTCGATTTTTGGGTTGTAAATTGAACTCTTTTTTTTCCAAAAATTCGTCTTTATGACTTGAAAACTCAATATTTTGGATGAGATTTTTTTCTTTATTGATTGAAAAATCATTGTTCGTTGAAAATTCAACTCTTATGTTGGAAACTCATATTTTTCAGTATAATTCAAGTTTTTATTGAAAATTAAAATAGTTTTCGGTGGAAATATCAACTATTACACTTTTTGTTGAGAATTAATTTATTTTCATCAAAGATTCATCAGTAGGGTTGAAAATTCAACTATTTTGTTAAAAATTCCCTTTTGCTTGGTTGAAAATAATTTATTGTTTTGACTGAACATGTAATATTATTATCTTGGCTAAAAATAATTTTACATTAATAAATCTTAAATTTTTGTCCGTTCTATTATGCACACAAATGTGGCCTTCTTTGTCACTGTCCTTCAAATAAACTCAATTCTTTAATGATATGTGTGAATTTGGCGATATTGCTTTTTTCGAGTTTTCAAAATTAACCAATCGAAATTGACGAAAAGCGACAACAATGCTTTCGGGAGTTTCGTGACGCACCTATTTTTCAAAGAAAGATAGCTTATAATGTCCTCTAAAACCCTGTGAATGTCAAAATATCATCTCTCTTAGTTTTGGAGAAATAATTAAGAACGTACGCCGTGGCATGATGTGCCCAGCGCCCAAGAGTCTGAACTCTGAACTTCGTGCTTACGATTATAATATTCGTCTATTGTTCACATGTTTTTTCACATCCTGTGCATCGTTTCGGCGTACGTTTTTAATTAATTCTCGAAAACTAAAGGAGATCCCATTTTAATATTTTTAGGGGTTGTAGATGACATTATTAAGATACCTGCATGTTAAAAAAACCTCTCTTGGAGTGATATTCTAAAACGACTACTCTAGCGTTGAACGTCTATAAGAACCACTCCGTTTTTTGCGTTGGCCCCTCCTTTCAGCACACACACTCACGCGGCAAACAGCAGATACGTTTAGTAATTATTACTCACCAGTTGAATATATTATTTGATAATATTCTGAATTCACGGATTTCAAAGATTTCAAGGAATTCACGGAGTTCAAGAGATACAAGGAATTTATGGAATTCAAGGAATTCATGAAATTCAAGGAATTCATGGAATTCACGGAATTGAAGGAATTCATGAAATCCATGGAATTCAAGGAATATACGCAATTTAGAGAATTCGCGGAATTCAAAGAATTTACGGAATTTAAAGAATCCAGGGAATTTACCATGAATCCACGGTATTCACAGAATTCATGGAATTCATGGAACTCAAGGAATTCAAGGAATTCATAGTATTCAAGGAATTCATAGAATTAACGAAATTCAAGGAATCGAAGGAATTCACGGAATTCAAGGAATTTACGAAATTTAGAGAATTCACGGAATTCAAAGAATTTACGGAATTTGAAGAATTCAGGGAATTTACCATGAATCCACGGTATTCGCAGAATTCAAAGAATTCATGGAATTCATGGAATTCAAGAAATTCGTAGAATTAACGAAATTCAAGGAATTGAAGGAATTCACGAAATTCGAGGAATTCACGAAATTCAAGGAATTCATGGAATTTACGGAATTTACGGAATGTACGGAATTCATGGAATTCAAAGAATTCACGGAATTCAAAAAATTACGGAATTCCGTGAATTTCTCTAATTCTTCTATTTTCCTTTGATTCCGGAAATTTCTTGAATTCTGTACATTCTTCGAGTTCATTGAGTTCCTTGAATTCCATGAATTCGTGAATTCCTTGAATTCCGTGCATTCTTTGAATTCCGTGAATTCTTTGAATTCCGTGAATTCTTTGAATTCCGTGAATTCTTTGAATTCCGTGAATTCTTTGCATTCCGTGAATTCTTTGAATTCCGTGAATTCTTTGCATTCCGTGAATTCTTTGAATTTCGTGAATTCTTTGAATTTCGTGAATTCTTTGAATTCCGTGAATACCTTGAATTCCTTGAATTACGTGAATTCCTTGAATTCCTTGACTTCCATGAATTCCTTGAATTCAGCGAATTCTTTGAATTCCGTGAATTTCTTGAATTGCGTCAATTCCTTGAATTGCGTCAATTCCTTGAATTCCGTGAATTCCTCAGAATCCGCGAATTTCACGAATTCCTTGAATTTCGTGAATTCCGCGAATTCGTTGAATTCCATGAATTCCTTGAATTTCGTGATTTCTTCGAATTCTAAGAATTCCTTGAATCTCTTTAATTTCGTGAATTCCTTGAATCCCGTGAATTCCTTGAAATATCTGTTTCTGCCGTATAAATATACGTACTAAAACGAGGGGCCAACTCAAGAAAAAGAGAGGTTCTTTTAGACGACCAACGCTAGAGTGGTCGTTTTAGATCTGTGGTCGGCAAACTTTTTGCTCACTTTTCAGGTATGGTCAGGTTCGTCCCGGAATAATTTTTTCTACTACTTTTCAGTCTGTTCATGAACCTCAGTGTGAGTGAGCTTACTCCAGCAAGCGTCTTTTGTCCACAGGCAGGTCAAGTAAGGTTAAAAAACTTTTAATTTCTCAATTAGCGATTTGAAAATAGCATAATCAGCATCTACGAATTTTTCCGATTCCAATGATATATAACTTGCCTAGAAAAGTTGAAAATTTGAAGGAGTTTAATATCAAGAAACTTTAGCTCAAAATTCAATTTAATACTACTATCGGCGCAAAAAAAAAGTAAGGAATTTCGGACACGTTTAAAAAGAGTCAAGTTTAGAGCCTTAGTTCTTATACAAGAGGCAATGGAAAAAATTTGAAAAAATTCATGAATATGAGGAAAACATTTTTAAACAAATTGCAGTTGACCAGTTTAAGAAATAATCAAAATTGTTGCTTTAAATGACAAAAAATGTACAACTATACTATCTTCAGTTATAATGAAGATATTAAAGCGATTCAAACTTCAATCTGTAACGGATTGGCTCTATAGTAATTTAAAATATCTCAGAAGGATGTGATTGTTTTATTTTTGGTGAAAATCGCGATATTTTTAGAAATTTTTTGTGTTGGAAAGCAAGTGTCAGAAAGCAGCGGGGGTGCCTTTTTTTTGCTGCCGACTTTTAATGCCTTTCTTTGACCCGTGCTTCCGAATTTTTGCCCAGGCATTGACGCTTCTTCTGATCGGCAGCAAAAAAAATGCACCCCCGCTGGTTATTAACACTAACTTTCCAACAACAAAATGTCCCAAAATATCGCGGTTTTCACCAAAAATAAAACAATCACATCCATCCGGGAGATTGTAAATAATTACAGAGCCTATCCGTTATAGTTTGAAGTTTGAATAGTTTCAATATTTTTATTAGAACTGAACATAGTATAGTCGTACATTTTTGTAATTTTAAGCAACAATTTTTATTATTTTTCAAATTGGTCAAATGCAGTTTGTTTACAAATGTTTTCCTCGTATTCGTGAATTTTTTCAAATTTTTCACGTTGCCTCTTGCGTAAGAAATATTGCTGGAATGTTGACTCTTCTTGAATGTGCCCGAAATTCCTTACCTTTTTACATTTTTCAGTCTGCAAAGCACAAAAAATTCTTTGCATTAACGTCTTCAAGCTCATTTACGTCAAAAGCACTTTCAGCTTTTAAATTACTATTAACTTATTACTCTAGAATTTTGTTTGGCTGAGTTGTTAAGCTTCAAAGGCAGATGCATATTATTTTTGCGACGATAGTGTATACTTCTAAAATTTTTAACCTTTATAGACAAATGACATGTCGTTGGAATCGGGAAAATGCATAGATTCCAAATACGTTACTTTTAAATGGCGGATTGCAGAATTCAGTTGGTCTGCCCAAGCTCTCAGGTACCTGACCAGAAAGTAGGTTGTTGGTCAGGCCGATCAGGGTACCCTGACATGGTCAAGAGCTTGTTGACCACTGTTTTAGACGATCACACCAAGAAAGGTTTTTCTAACATGCAGGTATCGATTAGCTATCTATAAAAAAAGATTATAGAAAATAAAAAGGATATTTTTTCAGAAATTCAGTTAAAAAATTCGCCTTTGAAAAATCCAAGAAGTTTTTAAAAAGTTTGGTTCCGACCAATATTTCTTCAAAACTGCGTCTTATTAGGATAAATTAAGAAATATATATCCTGATATCAATCAAATCACCGAAGTCATGAAATTTTTAAGAAAAAAGTACTAAAATTCTATATTTTGAATATCTTGTAAGTTTTTCGGAATTTTTCAAAAATTATTTTAGTGTTTTTTTTTCAACACCTAAGAGAAGAGATACAAGAATTTTCATCGAAATTACTAAAAATACCTCAAATTCTTCAGATGATTTGACATGGAATTGCTCTCCAGTAATTTAAACAACTATTCAATTAAAGGATGTTATGCTTCTTCACGATTTTGTAGACTAATTATTCCCTTCTGAAAGTAAAAATATAGAAATTCTCTCACTGTTTATCATTTTGCATCTCTAAGATAGTAATTGATAAGGACAAGTGTAGAGTAAGTAAACAAAACATTATAAATCTATTTTTTTAAAATTAGTTATGCATGGATTTAGCATTTTCAGGACTCGAGGAATATAATTATCATTGAATCTTGGTTCACAATAAAAATTCTTTCTCATTAAACTTGCGCTTTAAAAATGTTGTAACCTTCAAAATACATAAATTAAAATCCGTACATTTTGTACCTAAGTGTTCAATATATTATAAAAACTGCATAATTCAAGCTAATAGATTCAATAATTCAATAATATTGGATAGCCAGCTAGATGGTTTCATCTACCTGATCCTATTTGAGGTTTTCTTTTATCTCTGGTGTTTTTGAAATACGGGATGTGTCTAATCATTGAGGGATCATCTCGAATGGATTTATCGAGATTTGTTCGCTTGATTCTTAATTTATTTACGCCAGCTTATCCCTCGCCTATCCACATTCTACCTGGATATCTTTCTATCAATTGTTTATACAGCTTTACTGCATCCTAGCTTTTTTCTATACAGATACATCTGTTTCTATTTCCATCTTCCTCTATTTCCTTGTCAGTACACGTTTATTTCTTTCTTGTTTAATCCTCACTTATCTATCCCTACCTATCATTCGCCTATACTCCTATATCTTTTTCTATTTCCTTATCAATCCAGATTTATGCCTATCTCTTTCAATTCTCTTTTCTCCATGCTTGCACATCCCGCGAAAATCCCCCTCTATCTTTTTCGACCACTTTGCTAATATAGTTCTAATACTATCCCTTTCTATACCCACTTCTATATCCTTCGACTATTATCGTGTATCCATTTCTATCTCCTTGTCATTCCAGATTCATACCTGTCTCTCTAAATTCTTCTGAACATGGGAACAAATGTTTGTTTTTAGTTTTTAAAATCATTTTGCAGTTTTAGTTTGAGGTGGTATAGTGGGACAAAAAAAGTTGTTGTGGACAAACCAATTTTTAACGTACGATACTTTTTCGATTAAAACGTTGTTTCTAAATTAAAGCTTTTTAAAGTTCGAAAAGATTTGTGACTTTGGACTTTTTATACAAAATTTGGTACATTTTTTATCGAACAACACAGTTGACTTCTTTTTAACTTTTCAGAATTACCATTTTATTGAAGATTTTCAGATTGATCAAAGAAGATCTTATATCTCGATGGGTCCTAAAAGAACCTACGCAACTCGCGGCGACACATAGAAAATACGTATCTAGCGCACTCTATACTAAGTCTATGGAAATTTATATAAACTTACAAGGAGAGGATGCGAGATGGACATCGCCGATTCGACTGGGGATTTGCAGCATGAAAGTAAATCAAAATTCATCATGGGCGTGTTTTTTTCTTTCGATCTAATGGTCCTTCGTTTCCGAGAAAGCGAGGTTTGAGCATTTGCGCTCGAGCGCTCGACTCGGCACTGCAGAGACCCGGGCTTGGCGCTTACTCATAGGCCGACACTAATTTTGTTATTATTAGTATTATATCATTAAGCCGTTTTCCTTTCGGGGTAGGCGTAAATTGCTCGGTTGTAAAGTAGTGATGTGTGGATGGGTATATAGGTGAAGGGTAGACAGGTATACAGGTTTAAGGTATAGATATTTTAGATTGATCTAGAATTCTCGTGATACTCATTTAAATAACACGTTCATTCCGCAACACTGCTCCGACCCAGGCTGCTGATCAATCTCTCTAGCGATCAGCCCACGTGGAGAGTCTCACAAAATTGTTATGTGT
>JAABKJ010013579.1:0-10280 GCA_011634705.1 Andricus grossulariae
TGTTAGTTTACATCATTGTAAATTAAAGGATCAAAAACGTAATAAATTGTTATAAACATTGTATTTGTTTGAATAATTATTTTTTCCTGGTAAATCAAAAATCTCCTGGGGGTATTTGATTGGAGTATCTAGTAATATGCTTGAAATTATTTTTTGACTGATACATTTGTTTATATGGAGTTCTCAATTGTTTATAACAATTTAATTAATTAAAAATCATTTTTTTCGCCTTATTCAAAAATCTCCTAGAGATATGGCTGAGAGGAATCCAGATATGTTTTTAGTTTCTCAATAGGACCATTACTTTTGTTTAAATAAATTCCCCAATTTTCAAATCTACATGTATAGCTAAATTCACTATCGTAAAGTACTTGCACATCCAGTTTCTCTTTTGGACGTGGTTCACGGATGACCCCCGGTTATTTTAACCTAAGAAAGAAAAAAATTTTACTATGTGTTTTTGAGAAAAAAGATTTTTTCATTTTCATTTATAAAAAGTTAATTTTTCTCGAAAACAACGCAAAATATGAATAGTAATAGTTGATTGTTCAAAATTGTTCAACTTACTGTAATCTATTAAATTGCACCCTTTCCAGATTCAATAAATTTTTTAATTCAATACATTTTTCCAAAAATATAGAAAAAATTGCCAGAATTCGACTAAAATAGGATTTAGTCTAACAAACTGTAAAATTTGATTTTCAAAAACATTTGTCTTTAGTTCACTGACTATGTAAAGAACATGTTCCATGAGATTATTAAGGTTCCTGAGCTCAAAAGTAAAGAAAAATGGGATTTTATCTCTGAAATTGAAGGAATGTAATTTTTACCGATTCAAAATCTCATTTTTCTTGAAAACGAAGCAAAGTAGAAACAGCAATTTATAGTTCAAAATTGTTCCCTTCCCGAAATCTATAAAAATGTACCCTTAATAAATGTATATCTTGTATATCTTAACAAGTTTACATTTTTTTAACTTTTCAGAAGTACCATTTTTTTCAGATGTATCAATGAACGTTATATATCTGTGCTCAAACTATATAGAAATAGTTTCCAGTTTGTAAAAGTAATTAAAAAAATTGTTTATTACCTTACAAACAAATTAATGAGCAAAAGTTTGTTGTTTTTTCGATGACTCTTTTCAACGGTACTGTGCACATTTGCAATAATTATTAATTATTTAAACAATTTTTATAAGAGATTTAGAGTTTTGCCATTTTCGAATGAAGAGGCTCAAGTTTATTTTATGAAATTGACTAAGAATGTCTTTGCGATTACCTTCGTTATGATACTTTTCAAATTGAGGATTGTTCATTATTTGTACAATATTCCCAAACATGTGAAAGTTTGGCTATATTTCAACGAATACGCTCAATTTTCATTTACGGAATCGACTAAAAATGTCTTACTGATGAATCTGTACCATAAAACTTTTCAAATTGACAACAATAATTAATTATTTAAACAGCTAATCATAATAAAACCTTCTTTTCTCTCACATTTTATACCAAAACTCTGGACTTCAATGAGCTAAACATTTTCAATCTCGGAAAATAATTTTTTTTTCATCAGTTTGTTGATGACGTAATACATTTTTTTTAACTGTCTCAAACCACTGGAAATGATTTCTAGTTAATTTTAGTACATACATCAACCCTTCTTTGATAAATCTGAAAATCCTAAACAATATGGTACTCCTGAAAATTTAATTAAAAAATGTCAACCTTATTGATAAATGAAAAATCAACCAATTTGTTATAAAAAGTCGAAAGGCACAAATCTTTTTAAACTTAAAAAGTTTTCATCTAGAAAACAACGTACTAATTACATGAATAGTGTAGGCTAAAAATTGGTTTGCTTACAGAAGCTTTTTTTGATCCACTGTGCCACCTCAAACTAACACAGCAAAATGATTTTTAGAATTAAAAAAAATATTTCTTCCAAGTTGATCTTATGGGAAATTTCAAGAATATAGGGCGATAGAAAAGTATTAACCACGCAGTGGGCACACAGGTCCTAAAGTTGACTCATAGACGTATTTTGGCACACGTCCTGAGAGCCTTCTAAAGACATGAGACGATCCAAACGATGTCTTAAAGTCGTCAAGTCACATGACATACGGGCACATCTCAAGGATATCTTTATAGTCCAAGCGTTGAAATCTAAAATTCCAGCCCATCGAGACTAAGGATGAAAGCAACTAAGAATAATAGAATAGAGTGAGCTGAATCAGAATCAGTATGGTTGTATAATCTCATCCTGTCCCAATACCCAGAAAAAAGGGCACTTCCGATACGATTTTTGGGTCGGTTTCCAGCCCATTGAGAATAAGGATGAACAAAAACTCAAAATATAGTACTGAATGAGTTTTATCAGAAGCACTAAGGTTGCCCCCCCCCACACCCTGTCCGAAACTCTTGGCAACCCCTTTCGGAAGTCCGCATTTTGGGTGGGTTTTCAGCCCATCAAGAATGAGAATGAAACCAACGCCAAAATATAGCTTGATTCTCCTCCTAATTAATTCACCAGGGTTGACACCTTTTAACCTGTCCGAATTGCCGGGCAACACTGAAAATCCGAAAAAAAATTATGGAGGAAAATTTTTTGAAATTTTCAACAATCAAATTTAAGGTTACGTTTTTTGTTACTCGAGCATATATTTTTACAAAATTTGTTGCAGTGGTATATTTTTGCAAATAATTTTTTGAAAATTAAAAAAAAATGTTGCCTAATTTGTTGGTCAGAACATTTTTTTATCCTTCTGGTAAAGTGTGTTATTATAATTTCTAAAATTTAGTTATTATAATTATATTTGCTACAATCTTGGAAAATTTCAGGAAAAAAAATTGAGGATAATTTTTTGGTCGGAAATTTGTATTATTTTTTCTGAAGAATTCTTTCATTAGATTTGATGAAATGCTAAAAAAAATAATGAACAACAAATTATTAAAAATGTGAAAAACATGTTTTGCATAATTACTTGCATCGTGATAAATAAACTAAATTAAGCTAATACTCTAGGAGGGCAAGAAATGTTACTTTATATAAATTAATGTAAATCTATATTTATGTATAAGAATATGTAAATAAGTATTTTGAGTGGACGCTTATCTACTATAGTAACTATAGGATGGTCTTCCCTGCAATACAATTAAGGTAGTATAATCACATTTCATCGTCCGAATCAGAGCAAACATGCTCTGATTTCTCTTAGCTGTCGCATTCATCTACGATTATGTCCTTAATTATGAGAGGTGTAGTAACACCGTCAAACCGAAGTGGCTTAACTTTATCCTCCTTTAAAATCCACCCAAAATCAACGTAATTATCTTTAATACAGACCGGCGTGGTAGCGTTCAGCCAGATTGAATTAACGTAAACTGTGCGGCGTACTTTTTGCCTTAATGAATTCCAGCAGGGTGGAATTAAACAAGAATCAAATGTCCGTACTTTTTTCAGGAAACTTTCTGTCGTAGATTTTGTTAAAAAATTAGTGTGAAACATTTGAAGTCTAGTTAAATTTACGCTATTACTTTTTGTTTACTCCGTATATATTGGAGGTGAATTCCTGCAAAATAATTATTTTTTCATCGTTATCGATTTCTGATGGATTTGTCAGAGAAGCAAAAACGCACTAAACATTCTTATTTTTTACAGTTGGCCAAACGGTTTCATTTTATCTTTTCGGTAGAAAGATGCATTGTAATCGGAACGCTAAATACATGGAAACCGAGTAAAACGCGACATACATCGTCTCGAAGTTCAGTGTATAACTCCGTATAATTTACGCAGTGGATGACATTCAGTTTAGAACCTATTGTTGTCAGAAATATTTCAAATGCCGACAATTTGTGCATATTACCCAGTAATGTTATAAGAACATCGGTTTCGGCGGATTTAATCATTACTTTATAATTATTTTTCAATTTGCATAAATGAAAGACAATTTTCGTGTCTGCTTCCTCGTGATAGTATAGGAAATTATATTCTTCAGTTTTTATGACGGTACCATTTTCAGAAAAAAATTATTAGAAAACCTCGTCGACAGTTATGAAAACCGTCTTACCATCTAATATTGATTCCGCGTCGTTTATCGCGCATTCATCGCATAGAAATTTAACTAAAGCCTCTTTGAATTTTTTATTCTTAAGACTTTTTAAAAAATCGTTTGGATGTGTTTGTCACGGACCGACAATTGAGTACGGAATATCAATTACTTCTAGGTTATAATGCTCGGTATCCTTAATTAATGGATCTAAGTATCTGTCGAAAATAAAGTCCACGTTTTCCGGTGACCAAAATTCCAGTCCAGATCGTAATTTTTTGGCCGAAGCCGACTTATCTGTTTTAAACATTTCACCAATATGATGACACAAAGCTGGCCGCATAGTTGCTAAAGGAAACGGAAGGCTGTATTCCAGATCAACTTTTTTCTCACGTGCTGCTGCTAAGAATCGGCCGAATATGTCGCACTCCATTTTTAGACAAACTTGTTTATCCCACTGCCAATTTCAGTTTTTCAGTTTTGTAGACAATCGAACGGAAAATTTTTAATGGTGATCCATTTGATTGGCTTCTCGAAACTTTCAGGATTATCATTACAGGCCTCCATGAACTTCATTTTTTCCCGTTTTCCTAATTCATTTACAATCAAAAGAAATGAAGCTGTTTCCTTCGATGCCGCTCGACCCGCTACTAATTGAAATAAATAATCTTCATACAGTTTTTCATCAAACGGATTGATGTTCCTTTTGATGGAGTCTACAATGATTCCTAACGCTTTTCTGTCTTTTTTTCAATTCTATGCGCTGAATTGTATTATCTTTTTTTGTGATTCTAATCTCTTCAAGCGTTTTTCAAATTATTTTCGAACGCAGACTGGGACTTAGTGCCCACCGTTTCGTAGAAGAAATCGAATTAGTAAAGTGACTTATACCCATAAATGAATTAGCAGCGTCGGTATTCACGGTAGTTTCTAGTGCAAAATCAACCGGTCCCCTATTAAAATTGCCTCAAACTCTTTCTACCCTGAATGCTCCCTTCCGAAATTGATCTAATGAGGTGGATTCTTTTATTCAATTCCATCAAGTTAGTAAGGTACTGCTGAGTCCATCTAGCATAATTTGGTTGGTTTAGTGTAAAAAATATATTGCGCATATCAAAAAGAGACTGCGTATATAATTGAAAATCACTCGTTCCTATACTGCGAGAAAGGGATAGGTAAGTATCCATAAACTGAATATACGACATGTAATATTGTACAATTTTACCGTGATTGCCATTTAAAGTCAAGTCGACAAAATCACTATATTGTTGTATAACATTATTTAATGATGCGACTAAAGTAATAGGCTGACAACTTTCCGTGGGATTACTATGCGCAGTTAGTACATCTTGCTTCAATATCTCCAAATCAATCTCATACTCGGAGAAAAAAACGTTCTAAATGCACTAGTTGAAGTGCACCTGACAGCAGGGGATGAAGTCTCCTACATCTGTTACAATGTTTACCATCAATTAACCCATTAATAGAACCTTCTGTCAGAACTTCCGACTGCACTAAAATATAAAAAATTCACGGAGAATCAGTATATTTCCCGAGGGTCTTGAAGTCTGCAAATTGAATGTGGAATCCTCTCATGTTTATGAAAACATGATCAAATTTCGGTTTTTCAGAAATTTGAATCTACATTGTAATTTTTGCTATAGCCAAATAATAAGTGACAATTATTTCTCTTTGTCTACATTCAATTGCAATTTTTTGCACATTTACCATTGTTTCATGGACGACAGTATATAATTTTGGTGACTGATTTATTTGGGGCAAATAATCATTCGTTTGGACTTCAGTTTTATCTAAGTTCATTCGGCAATTAAATTCTGTCCACATAGGAGTGGAAGGTATAAATGAAAAAGAAATTGCCCATAGTAAATTCCTTATATAGGAATTGTTTTTACTGACCTGACATGCTTTGGGCTTTTTTCAATAAGGCAGTATGTCGCGAGGGACTTCTTCAAACCAGCGTCATTTTTTCCATGGAGATTCTGTACCATCTGAACTATCTGTACTTGCAGTTCTGCTTCTTTTACGTAATCTCACGGACTGAGAATTACCTTTTGGAGGAAATTGGGAAATAATTCTGACGGTGTCATGTAGAGGGTGTTTCCCAGAGGACGTATCGACAAAACGATCATAATTATCATAAGCAACGTTCGTACAGAGACCATCTTGGTCACTTATGCCTGATAGAATTACGCGATCCTTGCTGATAACCGCAACGGTCGTTTCAGTTTCTAGGTCCGCAGATAAGGCATACTAAATTGAATGGCCATACTTTTTGAAAATAGTTCAAACTTTTCTGATACTTGTTAACGATTTTATGGTTGAACCTAGCATTAAATGCTTAGCGGGTTTCATTCTGCCTTTAGTAATAATATAAATAATATCCTGACATATGGACTTAGTTTTTATGTAATCATCGTCGGGGTTCTTGCGTCTCAAATCTGGCCCCTGAATCAAGCAACACATAAATTCAAACAACAATTCAGGTATTTCAATTTTGTTGATTGACGGAATCGATAATTACTTTATTTATATCTAATCCCTGCTTGTAAACTACTTTCCTGTGATAGTTATCAGAAGAGCAGATTACAATCGCATCCCCGTAATGTTGCAACCAGTTCTCATGGAGCTTGTTGGTCGTATACAATTTTAAGTCATCCTTTGGCAAGTTAACTTCCAGGAACAAAGATTCCTAGAACAAGAACAAGTCGTTTAGGGGGGAAAAATTTCCTCTTTAATTATTTCAGCATCAATGAAGAATGTGAGAGACTGAAACGCCTTTTTATGGAAGTTTCGTGTTTCGTGCCATTTACCTTCTACCTTACTTCTTTCTAAGCACCTATCATACCTTTTTCGCAAAGCATTCTTATGCAGGACGTAATACACAAACAATTTACAATTTTTCAATTTCTCTACTAAATCTATTTCACCAGTCGCTTCTGCTTGCTCTATCGTGTAATCCTTTAAGGATTGAGATGAGCATATAGAAGGAAGACTTGATTGCAGAAAATGCAGGTTCTTTCGGGAATTTTCGAATCATCAGAAGGAGTAGATGTCGTAAGCATTAGCTGGAAGAAAAATGTACATATCATTATACTAATGACGCATATAGACTCTGAAATACAAAGAAGGAAAGAAATGAAATATTTGCATAAAAGATTGTGGAATTAGGTATAGAATAAAAATATGACTCACTTCATCAATAGAGGAAGCTAAGATATGCGGTTCTTCGACCATTATGGACTCCTGTGAGGGTTCCTTATCAACAATTTCACCAACTGAGACTGCTTCTGCAGCAGATGTTGAAAACTAAACAAAAAGTTTTAAAAAAATCATATTTTTTATCAATGTTTAACCTCAAGGATGTACACTAGTTACCTCAAGTTTAAAAAAACAAACGTATCTTTTACCCTTTCTGAAAAAAATAAATAAAAAACAGGATTTTTCCGTGAAGAACAGGGCTAAATATTGCGAGATAAAAAATGACAAAAAGGTACTTACATTTTTATCTTGGAGTATTACTTGAAGTGCTTCACGATACTTTGCTTTTAAGGTTACAAATATTTTGTAACATTCCAAGTGATATCCGGATTCTGTCATAGATTCAGGAAACTTCACATCACAATATTTGAAATTTTTCTTTTTTCGAAAGTCTCTCATGTGATCACATTTTTTAAAATTGTCTTCACTGAAGTTAATTGTTTTTTCTTTCTTTCCACACACGTAACTATCCTTCATTTTTCACTCACTTTTTACCACTTTACGAAAGAACATCACTGACCATCTAAAAACTTTCAACTGCTTCCGAAGAACAATTGCACTGCGAGGTGAATCTCGTCTATCTCTTTTCAAGAAACTACGCGCGTCTCTTCTATATCTTTTTAACAAGGATTCTATCATTGCGAAATCAAAAAAGTCGTTTTTCTGATAAAAGGCTAAACTGATACCAATGAAAAAATATATGCTGCCAAATGTGGTGGCACACTTCAGCAAAAGAGTAAGAAAAATATTCTGAACAAAAAAAAATGAACAAGATTTTTTTTCTAATTTTCAAAAAAAGATTTACAAAAAAATACCACTATAAAAAATGTTGTAAAAATATATGCTTGAGTAGACAGTCGTAGGCTTTTTTGAAAATAGAATTTGGTAAGTATCTCTCAAACGTAACCTGATTTTTTTTCTCGAAAATTACAACATTTTTCCCCCCATAATTTGTTGTCAGATCTTTTTCCTGGAAAATTGCCATCAATTTGTGCCTGACACATGCAGGAGAAACATGCTTACCCCCAGAGGCCCTTTTCCGATTTTCAAAGAGGGTTGCCTGATATATGATATATGATATGATATGATATATGATATTTATAGGGTTGCCAAGGGTTTCGGACAGGGTGGGGAATGGCAACCCTTGTTCTTTTTGTAAAGCTTATTCAGTACTACATATTGAGTTATTTTTATCCTTATTCTCAATGGGCTGCAAACCGACCCAAAAATCGTACGAAACTGACCTTTTTCTGGGCATCTGGACAGCATTAGTTTAGGCAACCACACCGATTCTGTTTCAGCTCACTCTATTCTATTATTTTGTGTTGGTTTCATCCTTAGTCCCGATGGGCTGGAATTTCAACGGTCAACGCTAGGACTCAGATTTTCAACTTGCAAGTCCACGTGCACAAATGAGATACAACCAACTGTGCACTTTTTAATTTACTAAGATCAGATTTTCAACTTACAAGTCTACGTGCACAGATGGTACCTTTGCAACAGTGTACGTCTCCATTACTGCGATCAAATTATTAATTTACAAGTCCACGTGCACAGACGGTACCCTCCCAAATGTAGACGTCCCGATTAATACAACCAAATTCTCAACTCACATGTCCACGTGGATGTATGCGAGACTCCAATTGTGCACGTCTCAATTAATACGAGTAGATGTTCAGCTTACATGTGCACGTACACATATGGGATACTCCGAACTGTGGACGTTTGCAACATACTATATCCAGCAAGTTTTGTAGTTCGAAATATTTGTGTGGACATGAAACCCTATGCTCTGTCATACCGGTGCATATGTGACCGTCCGCGAAGAAAGGGACCTAATGCGGAAAAAATCGATGTTTAGTTTCTCACACTAATCGACAGCTTTTTATTTTCTCTTTCATCATAAAAAAATTATTCCTATATCTGAAAAATTCGAATTGATATTAATCTGCAAATTGAAGCCCTCTTATGGAGTTCCTGTATTGGAACGCCTCTTCAATTGCTCCTCCTTTAAAATTTAGCTACCGCGCATTAGGTCCCTTTCTTCGCGGACGATCACATATATTGTTATTAAACTCTAACGTAACAATTGTAACAATATTTTTACACGCTTACTTGAATCGTTACTGAAAAGAAACCTGTAAAATGACCCCTAATCGAACCCTTCGCGAATAATAGTTTACGAAAAAATATTTGGTTAGTTAAGGGTAACGTGTTTTCGGAGAAGCATATACTTAAATGAATTTTCATTGTTATAAAAAATATCCCTTACCAATTTTTTTGGTAAGACACCTAAAGTGGATGATTAAAAGTATTCAAAAACTTTATTTCCTAGAATTCGAAATAAAATAATAGCGGAGTGGGTGAAAGACCGATTTTCATTACCAGCAAAGTTTTTTGAGAAATAAATTTTTGTTATACGTGCGTAAACAATTCTACTTTGCATGGCTGTTAAGCAACCCCAGAATGCTAAATTCCCCACGAAATCATTATTGCAGTTTGTTAAAAGTTCGTTTCATAGATGTCCTTGATATTTTTTCACGCAAATAAATATATTTCTTCACGCCAATCGACGTTGCCATTGATACCAACTTTGGCATGTGGACGTATTGCGCTTGCGTTAGGACGCTTAACCCTTATGTAGGCAACCAACTTTCTTCACGTTGTTGGACAACCGGGTACCCGGGTACCCACGTCTCACTTTTTTTTCTTCTTGAGTACAAATATGATTAAAATCGCCTTAAACCGATTCATTTCGATAAATAAACATAAGTGGAAACTATTTGTGCTATTTTCAAGACACATAGAACAGTTCAGACGTCCTAAATGGAAATTGGAGCAGTGGTTTCGAGCGCACAGCGGTTGGTGCGCAGTCAGTATTCGTGTTCGGGGATGTCGGCAGATATATGTCGTATTTTCTTACATCAATTGAGTAAAGAGTTATGTAAACCTTTGA
>JAABKJ010013580.1:0-10280 GCA_011634705.1 Andricus grossulariae
GTATTGAAGGTAATCTTAAATAAAATGCAAAATTACCAAACCTCCCAACAGAAATTGAACAGGTTAACCGATTTTTTCTATCTTTTTTTAATCGTCTCGTCATTATGTAAGAAATCTAATGCAGCATATTAAAATTAATTTTTTTTAATATTAGAACAATTATCAATTTCGTTCAACCGTATCGAATCATGTAACGCTCTAGCGATAGAAAGGTCGGGTGAGTTACGATGGACCGCCCGGGGCAAAGTGTCGTCGAGAAATTTCACACTTCATCATTTGGCTGTGCTCTTCAAATTCGGAGCGCCTGTTTTCGGTTCATCGTGGGTACTTTTCCGGTGGCGGATTGCTCCTTTCCAGGCGCATAAATGAAGCAAATTTTTGATTAATTAAAAAATAACAAAGACAAGATCATTTTTCAAAAAAAAAGCTATCTTTTTCAATATTAAGCCATCGAGATTATGTGGTGAAAATATTACATCGAGCCATTCATCCGTGTAGGAGGAAACTGCTGTTATGTCATACATGGGCTAAAATTCAAGCCTGAGGAAGCGCCTTAACATTTTCAACTTCATCACTCACAGCCAGAGCAATCACTTGCGTATTAATATTAATTAATTAATCACTTGTGTACTTTGTTTTAATATTTGAATAATGAATAATTTTTTTGTCTTCTACATCACGATCAGCTTTTCGCTTGCGATATTTAGCACCTGAGAGGCGTTTCGATTTACGATCAGCCATCTCAGAATATGCAAACTTTTTTCTCACACGATGTGAACTGCAGAAAAACTTTGTTCTCAATGAACGAGTGCTTCAACTTATAAGCACTTAGACTTGTAGGTCTGTTTTCTCGAACCATGGAGAGGGGATTGTTTTTCCTCTATCTTTTCGATGGTAACATTCCACGGGAGGTCTCGCTAATTGTTGTCTGCGCAGTTATGTTTCGCTTGCCAACAGCCCTTATCCATAAGAAACTACTGCTTTGCTTACACCTGTACTAAGTACCACTAATTTTATTGCTTTAGCAGCATTACAGTTTGAGATCCTGAACATAGTGACGACCTGGGAGGAGACAATAACAAAATACAAGAGGTAAAAATAGTATATCTACACGAAATAGCACAGAACAACGTAGAAAACTCTGTGGATAAGTACATTATTAGTAATGACCCTGCCATGTGGCCTAATGTGATATCACGCAGTGTCCGGAAAAAACTTGTTGAAAGAGGCCCAGTTCAGGTCTGTGGTTTTAATTCCCCCAAAAACGAATATGGTAGGAGTTTTAAAACTTCACATTATAAATATTCACATTATCTTATATAAGAATTTTACCGAACGGCGAAGAAGTTAACAGAGACTGGTTAATTTATTTGATAAAAACAAACTCGTTGTTTTGCTTTCCATGTAAATTATTTGATAATACCGGTATTAGTCTTAAAGGAAATGGTTTTCCTGGCTGGAAAAATATTTCCAGAGCCTTCGATCGGCATGAAATAAGTAGTATTCATATTAAAAACATTCAAGAATGGACAAATTTGTCCTCAAATTTGAAAGCTAATAAAACGATTGATGCCTCATATCAACGATTTTTAAATTCTGAGAAACGACACTGGTATAAGGTTTTAACTTGGATAGTTTAACTTGTAAAATATCTTGGTAAACAATGTTTATCATTTCAAGGAAAAGTTTGTAAGTTGTAAAAGCCAAATAGTGGAAATTTTCTGAAATTAATTGAAATGTTTGCCAAATTTGAAGACAGTATAGCTTAACATTTAAGGAGAATACAAATTCAAAATGAAACTGGAAAGAAAGTTCAAGCACATTATCTCGGTAAAAATATTCAAAATGAACTTATTGAAATGTTAGGTGTTTCAGTAAAAAACAAATTGTAGAAGAAAGTATATTAGCTGAGTATTATTCGGTAATACTTAATTATACTCCTGACAAAAGTCACACTGAACAAGCTTCTATTGTAATTCGTTTTGTGTCATGTCCATCGAATGGACCTGTTGAAATTTAAGAAAGATTTCTAGGGTTTGCTGCCGTAGAAAATACTACTGGGGAGGGATTGGCTGAGTTCCTTGTAGCCACGCTAAAGGGTTTAGGTCTGCAGATAAGCAAAATTAGAGGTCAATCATATGACAATGGTCCTCATATGGCAGGAAAAAACGTCGGCGTACAAACAAGAATCCAGGATATAAATCCGCGTACTTATTTTGTTCCATGTAATCCTCACAGTTTGAATTTAGTAGTGATCGGCTCTGTTAAACAGTCTGTTGATACGTTCGGCTTTTTCTCAATTGTACAAGAATTATATAATTTTTTGCCGGATTAGCCAAACGCTGGGCAATTTTAATAAAGCACTGCACTCAAATTACTTTAAAACCTTCAAGCGACACTAGGTGGGGAAGTAGGACTGATGCTGTGAAACCTCTAAGGTACCAGATATAGGCTTCAAGAATATTGAAGTCCTACTTCGTAGAACATAGATCTGATTCAGGATGTGCTTCACTCATAACAGATGCTAAGGAATTGGCAGAAATTCTAGGCGTTGAAGGAGATTTTTAAGCTGAAGTGCAAATACGTAGGCGACGAAAAAAGATCAATTTTGACTACGAGCATGATGATCATGTAATAGATGATCCAATTAAAAAGTTTCGCGTTGACTGTTTCTACCAGGCCATCGATACAATTATTGTGAACTTCAAATGATGGATGATGAATCTTTGCTGCGAAATTGTAAAGATTTGCAATTGATTTTAACTGATGGAAATGAGCGCGACATCGATGCCACAGCTTTGCGAGATGAGCTTGTATACTTCTACTGCACATTACTGAAAATATATCACCGATTGAGGTATTAAATTACATTCACGAAAACTGCTTAACGTCTTATGTTGCTTTGCGAATCCTCCTTACTTTACCCGTTTCCATCGCAAGTGCTGAAAGGTCGTTTTCGAAATTAAAGATTATGAAAAATTATCTACGTACTACAATGCAAGATGAACGAATGTCAGCTTTAGCTACTATAGCTATAGAACAGGACATACTAGATTGAATTAATTGTGAATCAATCATCCGTGATTTTGCTTTAACGAAATCGAGACGTCAACCTTTTACTTGAAACTATGTAAATTGTGACGGTCAACTTATATTAATGGTTTTTGTATAATAAATATTTTATTAAACAATAACAAGATCTGCTTCACATGATTAATTTCCCTCTAAAAATAATTATGATATAATACAGTAATTTATCAAACTATTAATTTATTTATAAATTGTTTATTATTATTATTCATTATAATTATTATTAATAATTATTATTATTCATTATGATTATTATTAATAATTATTTTTCATTTTGATTATTATTAATAATCCTAATCATTTTTTATGTTTTTTTTAGTTTCTAATAAAACTTTATTCAAACGTCATACTTCTTTCTTCAATATAATCAATTATAATCTATTAAATTGATTTATTGGAATAAAAATTTTAATAAAAATAATTTTTTTTTAATTCTCATTAAGATATTATGAAATTTATATAGTGATACTCTGATTAATTCTGAAAAATGGTGGGATTACTCAATAAATTATTACATAATTTAACTTCGGAGTCATTCAAAATGTTACATAAGAGAAATTTCTCTTAAAAAAACATAAACAATTTTTAAGTTTTGAAGGTCGAGTAAAAAACAATAGAAATTTTAATCGGTCAAAATTTTGTCTAATATAAATGTGGTAAATTCTACAAGATTTTATAAGGTTTTATAAACCTCGTGAAAAGAAAGACCAACTTAAGACTACAGTATAAGCAGGTATAGGCCTGGCTTAAAGTGGTCTTAAACTGATCTTTTCTGGTCCCCAGAAGACCACAGTCCTTTTGCCCCAGCCAGCTATCCTTATTTTAGAAAGAGAGAGAGAGAGAGAGAGAGGTGTCTATTTCAATGCCCTAAAAATGATGCAGGCATAGGCTGAAGGGTGCAGACCAGAAAAAGACATTATATGTACAGTTATTTATGGTTTGTAACTGGTCTCGAAGTGGTATTAAATTGATCTTTCTTTTCACGAGGGAAGTTGTTTTCAGCAGGAACAGGCAGTTGTTTGCAAAAGCATAATATTATTATATTTATAAATGTAAGAACAAAACAGTTAAATCCTGTGCACAAAAATATTATTTTATTGAAAAAGTCATACAAATCATGACAAGTCCGAAACTTTGAGAGGAATCAGCTGATTTGCATGAGCTTCCCTAATAGCGCGGAACGTGTAAAATGTCCGCCGCTTGGAAACATTCCAGGAACGCTCCACTGGGACCTGATGGGAACCTTCCGTTATTGTTATTTTTACCAATAATGATCTAGAAAACCGTAAGAGATAGGTAAAAATGGATGTCATTATTGAGTAGCGCTAATACTACACTATAATATGATTTTCATATTATAAACTGACATCGATTTTGACCCAACACTTGCGGTTTAAGCGATATTTATTGATAATGATAACAATAGCGGTAATTTCTGTCTGAAACGTTCTTCAGCGGCGGACATTTTAAACGTTTCGGGAACGTACCATGCTATTAGGGGGTTTTCTTTTTATCAAAACATTGAAAAATCTATTTGATGCATCGCCATTATTCTCTCAAATAATTATTTATCTTTAGCTCAATACATTTGCCTACCATTTGAAATTCATTAAATTTTCCATTAAAAAAAAATTGAATATTTAAATAACCGCGATTCGGATTTTTTTCTGACGGAAAATGGTAGTGTTTTGAATTTACAACAAAACACGCATTTGCTGAAAGCCGATACACTGCATCCTTATGAGCTATGAGAGAAGCTGTTGCGTACTCGCCTTTATCTACCTTAATTTCTGTTCTCATTCTCCCGCTCCTTTCAACTCATGGGTGGCGTTCGGGTTTCTTACCAAGTTACTGATATACAGGGTGTCCCAGACTCAAGTGTCCGGACTTATATGGCTGTATAAAAATTCAAAAAGTAAACCTAAATTTACATTTTCCAAAAATCAGTTGAAGTTTTAATTTTTGAGTTATTAAATATTTAAGCTGGACCAATCAGGAGCGCGGTATAAACAGTCGCGCTTAAGTGAGCGGGAGTCCAACGTAGTGCAGTGACTGCTGTTCTCCCCTCGCTAACCCCACCATGGCACTCGCTTTAATAATACTGCGTTGGACTCCCGCGCAAGTACGCACGACTGTTTATACCACGGTCCTGATGGGTCCAGCTTGAATATTTGATAACACAAAAACTAACATTTCAACTGATTTTTGGAAAAGGAATTTTCGATTTGTTATTTTTTTTTATACAGCTATATAAGTCCGGACATTCGAGTCTGGAACGCCCTGTATAGCTGTATACAAATAAAAAAAAAATAAAAAAAAAAATTGCTTTTCCAAAAATCAGTTGAATTTTTAGTTTTTGAGTTATAAAATATTTAGGCTGGACCAATCAGGAGCGCGGTATAAACATACGTGCGTACGAGAGCGGGAGTCCAACGCAATGTTATTGATGTGAGCGCCGAGGTAGGGCTAGCGACGGGAGAACAGCGAGAACTACACTACGTTGGACTCTCGCTCACGCACGCATGATTGTTTATACCGCACT
Source organism: Andricus grossulariae (assembly GCA_011634705.1). Classification (NCBI taxonomy): domain Eukaryota; kingdom Metazoa; phylum Arthropoda; class Insecta; order Hymenoptera; family Cynipidae; genus Andricus; species Andricus grossulariae. Next base: position 5,633 of record JAABKJ010013580.1, read on the forward strand.
CCTGATTGGTCCAGCTTAAATATTTTATAACTCAAGAACTAAAACTTCAACTGATTTTTGGAAAAGGAATTTTCGAATTACTTTTTTTATTTTTACACAGCCATATAAGTTCGGACGCTTGAGTCTGAGAACCCTGTATATACAGTGGAAACGAGATAGCTTGAGGAGAATTGAAAAACTCTTTGGCATTTAGCGCCCCCGCAGGGTAGGAAATGAATTTCGGTTCAGAGCATGCGTCATGATGCGATATACTGCCATCTAAAAGTGACACCGACTCCCAGTAGGTCCGCGGTAAATCACACTCATGGCCACGTCTCACAACCGTGAGATGGGTATATATATATATATAAAACCACATTATACCTAGGAGTTGAATAATGTTGATATGCAAAAAAATGTTTCTGGATTTATTTTAAACAGTTTTCGTGTCGTAAGGCATGAGTAAAATACATTAATTTTCTACTAAAAGTTTATTTGCTGATATTCCCACCAAAAAACATGTTAATTTTCAATCAAAAACAGTTGATTGAAACCAAAAAATATGATATTTCAACTAATCAGTTGAATCCTCAACCAAAAACAGAATAATTATAAAAAAAAAGAGATATTATCAACTAAGACAGATTTTTCAGTCAATATAAAGAAAAAAATTTTTAACTTCGAATTTTCAAGGCAAAACGCAAAATTTCCTGCAAAAGTGTTGAGTTTTAGACTTCCGTTTTCGGCATGAAAGTGTGAGGCAGCGGAGAATTTTTGATGCTGAGTTTTTCTGACATTTGTGGTGAACTTTGAGGTTAGTGGATTGTGAAGAGTATAGAAGGGTTTGTTTCTGAGAGACTGATTGAGAGATTGACAAGGGGGTCGGGATATTTTTGTGGATTAAGACCAAGGTAGCCAACTATCCGCACAACGAATGCGGGACACTGGGAGCTTATCAGCGATGACCCTTTTTTGGGGGGAAAGATTTCAGGATATTACAGTTTTGAACAATGAGGTGACTGCTGGAGCCTGTGCAGGCACCCCATTGGTCAGAACTGTTTCACTATTCTACTAATCTACCTCCATGGGACTGCTCCGATACATGATGAGTCACGTATGAGCTTGTTACAACCGTAACAATATAGATGATTGCATACCTTTTTATGCGTGCGTAATATAGTATTTAAAGGTTATAATATTAAAATAAGAATTTTCCAAAAAGAGTAGTAAATGCGGGACACTGCCCTGTTTTGCGGGACAAATTCTAAGGCGGGAAACGAGCTGCTAATGCGGGACTGTCCCGCTGAATGCGGGCGGTTGGCTAGATTGGTTGAGACAGATGTGTGTAAAAGTTGAGGTTAGGTTGGTTTGAGGTTTCTGACAGGGTGGGCGGACTGTTTTGGTTATAGCAGGGCGGGGTAGACTGGAAGAAAGGCAAGGCAGGTAGGCAGGTAGATACAGAGAACGGTAGAAGGCGGGATCGTTCGAATTGGATTCATGGCTGGCGGAGCGAGTACCAGCAATGAAAATAGGGATTTACATCAGGAAGTTATTATTACGCCGAAAGGGGAGAACAAAGAAAGGAAGGCAAGGGGAAAGTAGGAAAACGGTAGAAAAAAAGAGATTGAGAGCGAACAGCGTGGGATCGATTGAGTCTTTCATCTAAAGGAAGAGAGGGGAGAGGGGAAGCACTGAAGACAAGGAAGATGTAGGGTCAAACTTGAAAAATCCAGAAATGTTCAGATCGCCGCCTGATTGACACAGTTTTGTAGAGAATGATGAGAACAATAAGGGGACAGAAGGAAACAGAGCTGAGGCTAAAGATCCGATGGAAGGGGAAAGATGGAAGGAAACGCGCAAAATGATGATAGAAGTAATGGGGATATATGAAGAAAAGCAGGAGAAAAGGGGAGAGGAAATAAAGAAAGAAATTAGGCGGGAAAGGGCCGAACTTAGAAAAGAAATGAGGAAATTGGAAGAAGATAGGGAAAAGCTAGAGAAAAGGATGCAGACTTTGGAACAAGGACTAAAAAAGCAGGACGAGACTAATAAAATGGTAGACAAGTTGGAAGGTGGGATAAAAAAATAGGAAGCTCAAACCGTAGTTAGGAGGTGGGGAGAGTGGGAATAAGGAGAGGGAAAGGCTAAGAAAAATAGAACGAAGAATATAAAAGAAAGAGATAGAAGAAAGAAAAAGAAACATAGTGATATAGGGTATCAGACTAGAGGGGAAGGAGCTGAAGGAAGGAGTGAAAGAACTACTACAAAGGATTGATGCTAAGGTGGAGATAGAGGAAATTCGAAGTGTAGGAAGGGAACAGCGAAGAGAGAGAATAATGCTGGTGAAATTAAAGGAATGGGAACATAAGAGGGAAGTGATGACGAAGAAGAGGCTGTTATATGGAAGCTCGGAGAGACTAGAGGATGATTTGACATGGGTAGAAAGGAATATGCAGTATGAGATGAGAAAAATAGCGGAAGAGGAAAGAAAGAAGAGAAGAAGAATATGGGTCAAGTATGGGAGAGTACAGATAGAAGGTGCATGGCGGGATTGGGACGAGGACAGGGAAGAGTTAGTGAAAAATGAGGTATCGGGAAACTAGGAGGGACAGGAATAGGAGATATGGGAATAAGAAATAGTCGGAAAAAAGAGACGGGAAACGAATGTGTAGGGAACATTGGAAAATATGCTACTGGAATATGGCAGGCTTGGAAAGAAAGGATATGGAGTTCATGAGAAATTTGACACAATGGGATGTAGTAGTAATGATGGAGACGTGGCTAGATGATAAGGGATGGGAAAGAGTAAGGGGAAGATTACCAAGATGTTACAATGGGCAGGTTCAAAATGCAAAGAGGAAGAATAAAAAAGGCAAAGCAATGGCAGGAATGGTGATGAGAGTAAGTAATGAGTGTATAACAGAGAAGGATAAAAAAGAGATAAAAGAACAAGAAGAAGGGTTAATAGTAGAAGAGATAAATATAGGAGGAGAGAGGTGGAAGATAGTGGGGGTTTATGTGAACGTTTATATGCAGGAGAAATCAGAAGAGATTAGAGAACTGATGAAAGAAAATAAACAAGATATTAGGCTTAGAATACCCTACCAGAAATCTAGATTATTTTTAGATACTTTCTAGACTCAGCTCTTTTAGCGAAAGTCTATGACAATTTTATGGCAGTTGCCTGGTCTAGGTTTCGTCTAGAGTTCATTTAGCTGTGTCTAGTAAGTTTTACCTGCGATTCTTTTGAGTCTAGCATTCGTCTAGTATCATCTAGAAAGGGGTCAATTCTAAATGATGTGCTCCTAGACAATCTTATCTAGAAATCGTCTAGATTTCCGGTAGGGTAGGAGGAGATTTTAATGCGAGAACAGGAGATAGAGGAGAAAGGGAATGGGGTGAAGAGCGAGGAAGAAAATCCAAAGACAAGATACTGAATGGAGAGGGAAAGAAATTGTTAAAGAGCCTAGAGGCGATGGAATGTTTTATCCTAAACGGAAATATAGAGGGGGATGAAGAAGGAAACCGTACTGAAAAAGCCTACATAGTAAACTACATTGGAACCTATGCGGGAACCCATATGGGATCCTTTTTTGAATTCCTGTCTCAAATTACGATCTGAGATAGGAATATTGTATGGGATTTATATCGGTTCTTATTATGGTTTTTATAAAGGTTTCTATATGGATGGGTTTGCAATTAATATTTAAGGAGTGCGCAGTAGTTTTATATGAAAGCTACGGTTATAAGTTATAATTCCATGTGAGATTTCATCTAGGAGCAATTCATAGGTTTCCATTACGGTATTCATATAAGAACCCATGTGGAAACCCATACAATATTTTCCATCCCATCTCAGATCGTAATTTGAGACGGGAATTCTAATAAGGATTCCATATGGGTTCCCAAATAGGTTCCCATGTAGTTTACTATGTAGGCTTTTTCAGTAGGGGAATATACACGCTCAGGAGGAAGGAGGAGAACGGTAATTGATTATGTGGTAGTGGACGACGACGTCAGACAGAAGGTCAATAAACTAGAGATGGGGAAAAGAGTATTAACAATGAGGCTAAAAATGAAGCAAAATTAAAAAGAGCAGGAAGAGGGGATTGGTCAATGGAAAGTAAAGAACAGTATAAGGGAAACAGATGAGGAGGAGGACATTACAAGAGAGGAAATAGTCAAGGTATTAGGGATAATGAAAGATGGAAAGGCACCTGACATGGATGATATTCCAAATGTAGTCGGAAAATATGAGGTGACAGAATTAAAGGAATGGGTATGGATCATGTGCAATAGAGTATGGAGAGGAGAAGGGTGGCTAGAGTTATGGAAGGAAGAAGTAGTGGTACCCGTAGTGAAGAAAGACAAAGGGAGGAGATTAAAGATTATTGAGGAGTGACACTAATCCCAACATTGTATAAAGTATATGTGACTGTTTTATTGGAAAGGTTGAAAAAAGAGGTTGAGGAAAGAAGATAGAACCACCGAATCAGACAGTGTTTGGAAAAGGGATTGGGGTAATGGATAACATATATGTTCTGAACTATCTAGCAAATAAGGTAAATGCACTAGTAATCGTCACCTTAAGGCAAATTGGAAATTGAAAATGCTTATAATTGTATTTAAAACACAATTCTTATTTTCACAAAGGGCTTAATCGATTAAA
>JAABKJ010013582.1:0-10280 GCA_011634705.1 Andricus grossulariae
AGATAAATATACAAAAATTATGCACCCAAAAAAGATCTACACATTTGTTATGAATCACTTTTTGATAGGATGCGTAGTTTTTGTTTCATTCGTAAAAAACAACATTAAAAAAAACTTACATTTTTGGACAAACGACACAAGCTACGAAAAAAATTAGAAAAAAGTTGTTCATCTAAAAAAGGTCTACAAATTTGTTATAAACTTTTGTTATAAGAATGCATTAAAAATAAAGAAATTTAATTTTTGGTAAAACGACGCAAGTTACAAAAACTTTTTATTTAACAATATTTTTCGCCTAAATTGTATCTATACAAATTGTCTCATAACCACCTTACGCTAGGATGCGTATTTTTTGGTTTAAATCGTAAAAATAACATTGAAAATAAAAAAATTAAATTTATGGAGAAACGACACAAGTTGCAATAAAGTGTTTAATAAGAAAAATTGGTTTTTATAGAATGCGCACTTTTTTCAATTATAAAAACAAGAATATATACAAATGACTTTACACCAATGTAAATGGAATTAATTACAAATGTGTATATTGAATGTGATATATATTTTATTATTTTAATTAAAAAAATGTTTTGGAACCAAGCAAATACATTGACTTGAATCCTAGTTTTCAGCATCAAGAAAATATTATTTCACAGTAGTAATTTTTGTTTGAACCAGACACATATATTTTATTGATCTAAAGAAATGAACTGTTTGGCTGTATGTTCTCGATTAAAATAAATATTTTAATTTTAAATGATTTTGATAAACAAAATTGAAATATTTTCACATTGCACAATTGTACCTCATAACTGCTCAGGAAAATTTGAAACTTGTACATTGACTATATAAAGGTTAGATTTCATGAAAGCAAAAACCAAATCTTCTGATCGAATGAAAAACTTCTCTGTGTAAATTTTTGTTAAAAAATTGCTCTTTCTAAGAGAAAATCATCTAGTCTTTTAATTTGTTAATAAAAAATCATATAGGCCAAGCAGTATCATAATTTTCTCTAAAACTGTTGCGAAACCAATACCTACCATTGATAGCATTGTTTATTCATGATAAACTCTCTTGCTTCATTATTTATAAGATTTATATAGTATTATTATTTTATTTTTATTATAGTTTCATAGGTATTCAAGATGATGCTTATTCAAGGCAAACAATTTTTACAAAGTTTGCTAAATAATTGCAATTTTCTATAGAAAATGAGGAAAATATACAACCGATTTTTTTTTTAATTCGGTAACATAACTTTGTTAAAAAGAAGCACTTGAGGACCCTGAATATGCGTAATTAATTTATATCCCATATTGATCCATTGTAATTGTCGGATTCTAAAAAATGCTCATTTTTCCTATCGTTGTTCAAACAATCAGAAGGCAATGTTTTTAAATAGAGGCAAAGTTATGTCACGTTTAAAAATTCACAATATGATCTTATTGTGTGAATAGAGTTTAGAATGTTACAATATCGCTTCATTTTATTAAACCTTTCTATTTTTTACGTTTTCCATTTTTATAAACTTTTTAAAATTATTATATACAGTCCTGTGTAAATTTATTAATTTGCATCAAACAATTAGTTTCTTTCCGCTACTGAATTGGCAAATATCTCAACTAATCTAATTATTAATTTTCTACTAACCTTTGGTCTATACATAAAAGTAGACTATGTATGCCAGGATTTGCTTAAAAGTTAATTTAACTATTTTTAAGTAAATAATTTAAACTATTTAAATTACATTGTTTTTTACTTTAAATGAATTATTATCTATGGGAAATATTGTTCCTGAATTAGATAATACCCAATAAGAAGGTCCAACTCTTTTTTTGTTAAAAATTGTATTATGTGGTTCAAAGCTTGATTATTTTGTTGTAAATTTAACTATTTTCTTGAAAATTCATCTTTTTGACTTAAAAATTAAACAAATTGATTGAAATTCATTTTCTGTTTTGACTAAAAAAAAATTCTCGGTGAGACTTCAACTATTTTGTGAAAACTTCGTCTTTTTGCTTAAAAATTTATTTTTTATGGTTAAAAAATAATCTTTTTCAGTTGAAAATTATCTTTTTTGTTCAAAATTTACATTTTTGGGTTGAAAATTAAACTATTCTGTAGAAAATTCGTATTCTTGGCTAAAAAATTAAATTAAATTGTTTGGAATACATTCTTTGTTGATTCCGCAAACAAGTTAAGCCTATTCTTTGAAAAATGGTCAAACTCTCAATTTGCTCATTCAAATTGTTTAAATAATTAATATATCTTCGAAATTTGAAAAGGATAATCGAAAAAAATCATCGGAAATATATTTATAGTTAATTATGTAAAAAATTGACCATATTCGTTGAAAAATATCAAAATTCTGAATTTGTTTATGAAAGTTGTTTCAAAAATAGCCATTTTCTAAATTTGTTTATCAAAATTGTTGAAATAATAATTCATTCTTTGAAATTTGCAGAGCATTATAACGAAAAGTCACCGGAAAGATATTCTTACTTAATTATATAAAAAAGGAGCCTATTCGTTGAAAAATAGCCAAAATTTAAATTTTTTAATCGAAATTATTTAAATAATTAAACATTCTTGTGTATTTACAAAGCAACATAGAAAAATGTCACCTGAAAGATATTTTTTGTCGACTTCGTAAGCAAATTGAGCCTATTTCTTGAAAAAAAACTCTGAATATGTTTATAAAAGTTGATTAAATAATTAATAATTATTGTAAATATGCAAAGTATCGTAGAAAAGAGATATTGAAAATACCTTCTTTGTTGATTCCGAAAACAAATTGAGCCTATTCTTTAAAAAATAGCCAAACTCTTAATTTGTTTATGAAAATTGTTTAAATTAATAGAAAATCTTAGAAATTTGCAGAGAATTATATAAAAAAGTCATTGGAAAGACAAACCATTATAGAAAAGTCATCGAATGATATTCTTAGTTAATTTTGTCAAAAATGGAGTCTATTCATTGAAAAATATGAAAAATATGAATTTTTCAAATGAAAATTGTTTAAATAATTAATAATTCTTGTAAAAACAAGCATCATAGAAAAAAAGTAGTCGGAAAGATATTCTTAGTTGACTCCGTTTTCTTTAAAGATTATGAGCCAAGGATGAACATATTGTTTAAATTTTCTAAATTTCTTTAAGTTCCAAAAATAATTCTAATTTCAATATTTAAAAAAAATAGCACAGGATGAATTCATATTTTCAATTGTTTGAGATTACAATAATAGTTACAATGACATGGACTTCGTATTAATAAAAAATGTAACTGAAAGTTAGATAAAATAAAATTCTAAACGTTCATAATTTTTGTATTGTTAATTAAAATTAGAAGGATGTAATATTGTCTCGGAAAATGTAAATAACAGTAAAATAAAATAAATTTCTAAATGTTCATAATTTGTATTGTTTAATATTCTAATAAAAAAATGGTATTCGAAAACAAACTGAGGCTATATAATTTTCAAAAGAAACATTAAGAAATGAGTCAAAATATTAATTAAAATAGTAATTTTTTCATTAAAAATAAATAGCCCAGGATGAAATAACATTTTAAATTGCTTAAGATTTGAGAAATAGTTAAAACGTGAATGAAGTCATAGTCGTTGAAAATGTAACTAAAATATGAGAATAAATATTTTTATCGGAAAATTAATCATTTTTAGATTGAAAATTCAACGGTTTAGGTGAAAATTAACTTTTTTGTTGAAAAACTATATTTTCAGGTTGAAAATTCAACTCTTTTGTAAAAAATGCGTTTCTTTATTGAGAATTATTTTTCTGAAATTAAAATTTAACTATTAATTTTTTGTTCAAAATTGAACTCTTCTAGTTTAAGAATTTAAATATTTGGTTGAAAATTTATTTAATTTTTTTTTAAATTCCTCTTTTTGGTAAACAAATTTAATATTCATGAAAATTCAACTATTTGGTTAAAAATGTATGCATTTTGTTGAAAATTCTTCCTTTTTGGTAGAAAATAAATTTTCTTGGTTGAAAATTCATCTTTTAAGTTCAAAATGTTTTTGTTTGGTTAAAAATGAATCTTTTTTGGTTGAGTAAGATTATTTGTGTAATAATATTTTATGTAAGTAAATTTTTGGATAAGATAACAGCTATTAATTTTGAAATATGAGAGCTTCTAAAAATATGAATTGTTTTTTTTTTCATCATAATTTATTTTATTTTACAAGATTTCTAAATGTAGTTTTAATGCGTAGAAAATTTCAACTCACGTCGCGCAAAAGTTCGAAATGCCTACCTAAAAATTGAGAAAATTAATACTAATCCTGAATGAAAATTCTTTAATTTTTTATGGCTTTCAATTTGAAAGAAACGAAAATTTTATGTCATTCGAGATTCGACATTTTCTAAATGAGTCATCGATATTTATATATTTAATAACTTGTGTAACGAGAAGAAACCACTCTTTACTAGTTAATAAATATTTCAAAAACTTTAAATATTGGTTCAAAATGGTAGAATTCAATAATTTGAAAAAGGAATCGTGTTTAAAGACATATATGTAATATTTGTTCTGAATACTAATCTTGTTATTATTTTATACTTACTTTTGAAATAAAGCAGACACCCGAGTGTGAGGAATAAGATTCCATAAAAAATCTGCATTTTTCAATAAGAAATAATTATAGAGAACTGTATTCTGATTTTTGAAGATTTTTTTCAGGAGGGTCTCGATAAATTTCTGTTATATATACTAACTTTTATGGCCTTCGTTTGATTTTAAATAATTATTTAATCTTCAAAGTAAAGAGGGGAGCAAGAAAGATTGTTATTGACAGACGTCTGAATTTTCCTTATTTGCTAGACTTTGGAATTGCAGAACCTTAAGAATACAGATTATATTAGTTATCATGGTAGAGTTTATAAGATGAAGAAATTAAAATTATTTTCTTCTGTAAAAAGTTGAAATTATTCTATTTTCAATCAAAAATCAAAAAAGCATTGCAGATCAACATAAAATATTGTTTTTATTCATATTAATTAAAGTCAGGTAAAAATAATTATTTGCCATATGAAGATGTATGGCATGTACGCTCTCATTTTATTATTATACTTTTCTATATTTATTGACAATCTTTTCATATTTTAGAAGTCAAATTAGAAAAATATTCCAATGAATTTTTAATCTATTTCAATAAATTTCCTAAAAAGCCTTCGAAAATCTATTTAATTCCGCGTTATTCGATTTTTGCAATTTTTGCCAATTTTCAATTTTCCATATTCAACTTCATCTTCTATTTAGAATGAGTCCAAGAAACTGTAAAAATGTTTACTGTTTCTCAAATTATCATAATATGTAGAGGCGTGCGCAAGTAAAAAATTGCTTGGCCAAGTCGTGCTAGATCTTCTGTCCTTTGTCAATGATAATTCGAGAACTAGCGAACATTTTTACTGTTTCTTGCTCGCATTTTAAAGAGGAGATCTCAAGGTTCATTTTACGTGACTTTCTAATTTTTACCATTAGTTTCCCAGATTTTGCTAGAAGTTTCAGTTTTTATTCGCTAATTTTTTAGGTGTCCTCTTACTCCCGAACGATACTGTATTTTTAATAATTTTATATAATTGAAGGGATTCCAAAGGATTTTATGTTAGTGTTGAAAATTCAAAGGAACTTTCAAGATGTTCAAAAAGTTTTAAGGGATTTCAAAAGATTTCAAAGGATTTGAAATGTTTTGGGTATTTTGAAAGATTCCGAAGAATTTTCAATAGATTTCAGTAATTTAATGCGATTTTAAAAGGCTTGAAATATTTTAAGGATTTTTTAAAAGATGCTGAGGAATTTCAGTTGATTTCTATAATTTGAAGAGGATTTCAGAGGGTTTGAAATATTTTTGGGCATTTAAGTTGATTTTAATAATTTGAAGAGAATTTGAAAGAATTAAAAATATTTGAAGGTATTTTAAAAGATTCAAAGGAATTTTCAATTGATTTCAGTAATTTAATTGGATTTCAAAGGACTTAAAATATTTTCGGGATTTTGAAAAGATTCCAAGGAATTTTTGGTCGATTTCAATACATAATTTGAAGGGATTTCAAAAGGTTTGAAATATTTTGGGGTATTTTAGGACATTTTAAAAGATTTCAAGGAATTTTCAATTAATTTAAGTAATTTAATGTGATTTCAAAGGTTTTGACAAATTTAAGGGTATTTTAAAAGATTTCAAGGAATTTTTAGTTTATTTCAATAATTTGAAGCGATTTCAAATGGTTTGAAATATTTTAGGTTATTTAAAGATTCCAAGGCATTTTAAGAGCTTTAAAAAATTTCAAGGGATTTCAAAAGATTTCAAAAGATTTGGATGAATTTGAAATATTTTAGGCTATTTCAAAAGATTCAGTAGTTTAATAGGATTTAAGAGATTACAAATATTTTAGGGTATTTTAAATGATTCCAAGAAATTCTCAATCGATTTCAGTGATTTAATGGGATTTTAAAAGGTTTGAAATATTTTAGCAAATTTCAAAATGTCCAAAGAATTTTTAGTGGATTTTAATAATTTAAATGAATTTCAAAGGATTTGAAATATTTTAAGGATTTTTTAAAAGATGCCGAGGAATTTTTAGTTGATTTCAATAATTTGAAGAGGATTTCAAACGGGTTGAAATATTTTAGGGCATTTTAGATGATTTTAATAATTTGAAGAGAATTTAAAAGGGTTTAAAATATTTTCGGGATTTTGAAAAGATTCCAAGGAATTCTTGGTCGATTTCAATACATAATTTGAAAGGATTTCAAATGGTTTGAAATATTTCAGGGTATTTTAGGGTATTTTAAAAGATTCCAAGGAATTTTCAATTAATTCAAGTAATTTAATGGGATTTCAAAGGATTTGAAATATTTTAGAAAATTTTAAAAGATTCCAAAGAATTTTTAGTTGATTTTAATAATTTGAAGGGATTTCAAAGGTTTACAATATTTTCGGGAATTTTAAAAGATTCCATGGAATTTTCAATTTATTTTAGTAATTTAATAGGATTTCAAGAGATTAAAAATATTTTAGGCAATTTTAAGCGATTCCAAGGAATTCTCAATCGACTTCAGTAATTTAATGGGATTTTAAAAGGTTTGAAATATTTTTGGAAATTTTAAAATATCCCAAGGAATTTTTAGTGGATTTTAATAATTTGAAGGGATTTCAAAGGGTTTGAAATATTTTAAGGATTTTTTAAAAGAAGCAGAGGAATTTTTAGTTGATTTCAATAATTTTAAAAGCATTTCAAAGGGTTTAAAATATTTGAAGGTATTCAAAAAGATTCAAAGGAATTTTCAATTGATTTCAGTAATTTACTGGGATTTCAAAGGACTTAAAATATTTTTGGGAATTTTAAAAGATTCTAAGGAATTTTTGGTTGATTTCAATAATTTGAAGAGATTTAAAAGGGTTTGAAATAGTTTACGGTATTTTGAAAGATTCCAATAAATTTGTAGTTGATTTCAATAATTTGAAGGGATTTCAAAGGGTTTGAAATATTTTAGGGTATTTAAAGATTCCAAGGCATTTTTAAGAGCTTTAAAATGTTTCAAGGGATTTTAAATATTTGAAAGAATTGGAAATATTTTAGGGTATTTCAAAGAAGATTCCATGGCATTTTTAATTGATTTCAATAATTTAATGGGATTTCAAGAGATTAAAAATATTTTAAGTAATTTTAAGCGATTCTAAGAAATTTTTAGTGATTCCAAGAAATTTTTAGTTGTTTTCAATCATTTGAAAGGATTTCAAAGGGGTTGAAATATTTTAGGGAATTCAAAAAGGTTCCAAGACATTTTTAAGAGTTTTGAAAAGTTTCAAAGGATTTCGAAAGCTTTTAAAAGACTTGAAAGAATTTGATATATATTAGGGTATTTAAATAGATTCCATGGAATTTTCAATTGATTTCAGTAATTTAATAGGATTTCAAAAGAAGGGGATTTTGAAAAGATTCCAAGGAATTTTTGGTCGATTTCAATACATAATTTGAAGGGATTTCAAAGGGTTTGAAATATTTTAGGAAATTTTAAAAGATGCCAAGGAATTTTCAATTCATTTAAGAAATGTAATGGGATTTCAAAGTATTTGAAACATTTTAGGAAATTTTAAAATATTCCAAAGAATTTTAAATTGATTTTAATAATTTGAAGGGATTTCAAAGGGTTTGAAGTTTTTTTTACGGTATTTTAAAAGATTCCAAGGAATTTTTAGTGGATTTCAATAATTTGAATGGATTTCAAAGGGTATTTAAAGATTCCAAGGCATTTTTAAGAGCTTGAAAAAGTTTCATTGGATTTCAAAATATTTGAAATAATTGGAAATAATTTAGGGTATTTCAAAAGATTCCATGGAAGTTTCAATTAAGCGATTCTAAGTAATTTTTAGTTGATTTCAATAGCTTGAAGCGATTTTAAAGGGTTTGAAATATTGTAGGGTATTTTATAAGATTCCAAGGCATTCGCAAGAGATTTAAAAAAATTGAAGGGGTTTCCAAGCATTTCATTGAGCTTAATAGCTCTAAAAAAGTTTCGTGCAGTTGTACGGAATGTCCTGGAATTTTGGAAGCTATGGAACGATTTTACATGAGTTATAAGGCTTTAAGATATTTTAAAGATTTCATGGGATTTTATAAGATTTCCGAGAATTTCAGTGGTTTTAATGGATTTTAAAAGTTTGCAAAGTATTTTAATAAATTTTTCAGGATTACCGGAAATATCAGATTTTATAGAATTTAACGGAATTTCATAAAATTTTAATCGATTTTAAAGAATGTATTGACAAGAAGTGGGGGATTTCGTAGGGTTTCAAAGATGTAAAGAGCTTTTCAAATAGTTTGCAATTAATTTGAATTCGTTTGGATTTCTCCCTGATTTCTTATTAATTTATCCAAAAAAATTTAAAGATTTTGTTTAAGTCATCCTGAAGTCATTTAAACAAACCCGGAATTCTTAGGCATTTTATCAAATTCGTTTGAATTCCCTTGAATTTTTCTAAACTCGTTTAAAACATAATGAATTGTGTCATATTTTTCAATTATTTCCAATTCAGTTGAATTTTTGTTAAATTTATCTTAAATTTTTATGAATATTATGGAATTCTTATTTCCATTAAATTCCTAGAAATGCACTCAAATTTTGCTGAAATCAATGGAATGTTTGGAATACATTTTTTTTTCAATTCATCTGAATTCTTTTGAATTTAAGTTGAATTTTTTTCAAGTCTTTGGAATTGATCCTGAATTCCTTAAAAATCACATAGAATTCTTATAAATTTCATTGAATTCTCTTTAATTCTTTTAATTTCAAAATAGGTCAATTTTTTCAAGTAAATTAGGCGGTGGCAGCCCCGAGAATAATAAAATAACAATTTATAAATTGAAATTAAAAATTATTTTATTTCATTTATAAAAAATGTCCTATATTAAAAATGTTACAAAGATGAGAATTTTGGTATTTAAATATTAATGGTCAGGGGAATAAAAAATTAATAAAGGAAAAATCATGGAAAAGTAATGTAATTGTAAGAATAAAGTTTTCTGGCTACCCTGTTTTTTTATAACGGACAGCCATCAGACAGCCAGTTTATTTAAATATTTAGTAGTCTCCTATCGTGCGAATTTCGATCTTTCAGCTAATTTAGTTTCAAATCCAAAAATATTTTGTATTGAAATTCATAAAAACGACGAAAATATTTTAATTTAAATTACAAATTTATTAGATTTTGTCTGGACATTATTTTTGCAAAAGTGGATATATGTAACTGATCAATCCGCTTGATACTTCTAAATTCTGACATCGTTTTAACTTGCGACTATCGAGAATTCTGAATTTATAAACTTTGGAAGTCAGAAAGAAGTGGATTATGGCGTTTGGATGAAATTAAAAAAATTACTATGTCATTCCTGAATATAGATATTAGATAATAATAGATAATAGCTTCGAAATTTTGAGGCTTTCAAATATTTTTTGCAATTGATTTGAATTTATTTGGCACTGTCCCTGAATTCTTACTAATTTATCCCGAATTCTTTTAAATTCTTTTGAATTCTAGCAGGCGATTTGTTACATGGCTGTTTGTATTTCCCCCACATTTGTGCACATACCTTTTAAAATTAAATGTCAAATCATCGACAACTGTAATATGATGATTGTGAATTCTCTTTCGTTAAAGCTCCTTCGGCTTTAACGAATACATTTTCATCACGTACCTCGTGCTTCGCACTCGATTTTGTCCAAAATGCGAAATTTTCTACATTATATGTTCAACATTATTA
>JAABKJ010013583.1:0-10280 GCA_011634705.1 Andricus grossulariae
TTTTTTTCTATTATCCCTCAAAAAAAGAGTTCGGGGACGTCTGTTGTTCTATTTTATAGCATCTCCAAATACAGTTTGAACATTTTTTAATTTTTGTGGACAAAAACCCGCGGGAACTGAACCCGATTTACTACACGATGAAGTATCACATGCCCTTAATCTAAAAATGTATTTAATTTTGACATCAGTCACGATTCATCGACGAGAAAAAAACTATTCATATACAAGGTTCAACTTTAAATTTGCTTTGCTGAAGGAGATGAGCAACAATTTGCTCTTGTTATTTTATTTATTGCTTATGGTATTTGCTTATGCTAATCCTAATTAGAGATCATGTCCCATCTCCTTTTTTCGAGCAAATTCAATAAGTTGTTAGCTGCGTGTCGAATGTGTGCAAAATGCAAAGGCCCCAGGCTAGCAGACTAGATCTAGCAATCTAATTAAAGAATAGTACGGCGATACTGAAAACTTTTACTAACAATAAAACGATAGAGAAGGAAGAGAGTACAGTAAGGCATGAGTAAAATAAACCGAGAGTGCCGATCCCCAGCATCTCGAGTCCTGTTCCGGAAGTTGTGTAGGCTCGCTAAATTCGTGCACGAGAAACTTTCTTCAAATTAGCATAACTATTACATTACAGTACATTCTGAATAAAAGACAAATTAAAAATAAAAGAAGCAGGGTTCCCACAAAATTCCCCAAAGTTTCCACGTTTCTCAGATAACTTTTTTTTTTTTAATTAAAATAAATTTAAATTTTGGGAACAAGTGAAAAAAAAATTGCGAAAACTTTTTCACATTTTCCAGAGTCAGGGTAGCCGTTTCGAACAAAGAAAAATATAAAACTCTTGAATTTTAAGCTTTTAAAATTAAAGTTCTCAAATTGTTTAATTCTACATTTTTTGTTTTAAAACAATAAAAAATGTACACTTATAAAATGGAAGCTTTTAACACTCCTTAATCGAACAATTTTAAATTAAATGCATATAAACTGCAAAAAATTTTAATTTTTATAAATTTTACAGTTTAAAGATTCAGATTTAGTTCAAACAATATAAATCCACGCTATCCTTTTCAAAATTTTATCATTTGATGCAATTTTAAGCTAGAAACAATAAAATTGAACTATTACAATACATTTTTTTTAATTTGAACACTTTTTAAATTAGAAGTTGAATAATGAATCATTGTTCACTTGATATTTATAAACCAAAACTTGTATTTATTCTGAAATATTTTTAAATATTCTCTTAAAATGATTTTTTCTAACAAAAAAATACCTAAACTTCAAAATTTTACTTCAAAAATCTACATTGTGTTTATAATTTTTTTTAACCTTTTCAAGTTTTAAATTAATTTTGAAATTCGCTCAAAACTTCTAAATTGTCTTTTAAAAAGATTCGAATTTTTCTTCAAAAAATCTTACAAAATTTAAAAAATTGCTTTTAAATCTTCCAGATTCTTTTCGGACAATTTTGGAAATGTTTTTAAATATAATCTTAAAATGTTAAAATGTTATTCTCATGAATGCTTTCACACTTCTTAAAAAACTTCTCAAGTTCTGTTTAAAATCTACATTTTTTAAAATTATTTTAAATCATTTCAAGCTTGAAATTAATTTTGAATCCTTACAAAACTTCTAAATATTTCTTAAACTTACTCAATTTTTTTCTAAATTAATAAGCGTTCAATTGTTATTTGTGCATCAAAATTCAACAATTTCTCTGAAAAATTCAACGATGCAATTCAACAATTCAAACAAGTCACTTTCAAATTATTTAGTTTTGCATAATTGATTGGTAACTGCTCGTTTTCAATTAATACTCAAACAGTGCTAAATATTAAATAATTGTTCTTTTTAATTGAAAATTTTTAAATTGAATGGGTTAAAAATAGAATCTTTTGGACTAAAATAATATTTTGAAAAGAATTTGAAATTTAATGAAAGCGTTTAATTATGAATTTGTTAATTTCAAGTTATATTAAAATTGAAAATATTTTTTAAAATTGCAATTGGTCGTTTGCATTTAATCAATACTAATGCTTTCAAATTGAAACAGTTGAGTTTTTAATATCAAGATCTGTAAACAATTCATTAATTTCGAGCGCATTTAGAATCGTCCTATAAAATCAATTATTGTTCAATTTTTTATTTTCTATCTGCAGCTTAATTTTAAAAATCACTGAATAATTTATATGTACAGTTTATCAACTAAAAACTTTTTTTATTTAAAAAAATTTCAATTCCAAATGCTTTCAATTTTGTAATTTTTTAAATCTTCAAAAGTGGATGTTAAAATTATTTTAATTAAAAATGTAATCTTATAAATGAAAATATAAAATGGAACATTTTTAAAGTCAAAAATTTCAGAATTACTCGTAAATTGAATATCATAATTAAAAAAGTTAAACACTGAACATAACATTGAAAAAAGTAGAAATCGAAATTATTAAAATTTGTAAATAATTTCTCAAAAAAAAAAAAAAGAAAAAAGATTATTTTAAATTGAATTATACAATTATGTGATATAAGACTTGTGATATTTCAAATGATTGATAGATTTTTCTTCTAACAATTGGTAAAATTCCCGAAAATTTCCGGTCCAGCGGGCCACCCTTGGAGCTGATTTAAAAAAATCCTCCCATTTTCTCCGGGTTTTCGAACTCTGTATCAGCCAAGCATAATAAAATAAATTACGAAGAACGTTTACAAAAGCTTTCATTCGTGCAGACGATCATAGAATTAAGGGTCAAAAATTTTAGACGTAAATTTCAAGAGGCATCGTCTTTCAACTGGAGATACGGCATTCTCGCTTCCGTGTTCAACGTCAATACTCAAATTTGATTGCAATCAAAATTTCGCAAATACAGGCCTCACAACAGTCCCTATGGGATAAAAAAAATAGGAAAAAAATCCATCGTAATTTTTAAAGGAGTTTTCCAATTTCTTTAAAAAAAACAAGTGGTCTGTCAAATGTGAAATTGTCTCTTATGGATAGTATGCAAAAATCAGTCAAAATTTGAAACGACTTTTCAACCCCTCAAAAATATTGTAAGAAATTGCTTTCCATGAAAATCTAAATTTTCAAATCGAAAAAAGTAATAATCAAAACAATCACATATTTATAAAAATTATTAATTTAGGGTGGCCATTTTAATCAGGGAAGAAAATTCCCAGTCATTTTCCGCTTCACAAAAATTTGTCACGGGCATTAAAATTTAAAAATTCGAACTCTTATAGCTGAAACTTTTTCATTTGAAGTAATCAAAACTAAAATTCAAATTAAACACTAAAATTGGAACTCTTGAATTTTATACTTTTAAAATAGAAGCTTAGCCAATTTTTAATTCAGAAATTTTGTATTTAAACACTCAATAATTTATAGGTATAAAACAGAAGCTTTTAACATGTTTAATTTAAACAATTTTTAATTGACGCCGTTAAACTGCAAATTTTTTAACTTTTCTCAATCAAACAGTTTGAAGACTTCTGGTCAAAAAATATAAATCCATGTTCTCAGTTTCAATGCTCTAATTAGAAGAATAAATCAGTAGCTTTATAAATGTTCAAAATTATATAATATTAGGCAAATTTTAAGTTAAAAACATTACTTATACATCGAAATTCAACATTTTTACTTAAAAATTAAAAATGCAACCATTAAAATTGCAACGTTGAAAATTTAAATTTGTTAAAAGTTTAATTTTGAACAAATTCAGAATTGTCTTGTAAAATCAATTATTTATTGAGTTCAGATTTGTTTTCAAATCTCATAAATTCCCTATCTAAGAATCAATTTAATTACAATTAATTTGAAAAAAAAATGATTTGTGAATAGCATTAATAATGGTATTAATAACAAATTGAACAAATGCTATATTTACATAATTCCAGAATTGCATTTAAAAAATTCTTTAAATTGAAAATGTAAGCTTGAAAATGAAGACCCATAATGAAGAAAAAAAATTCAAGTAAAAGATTTTCGAATTACTCATTAAAAACGGAATGATTTAAAAATTTGAAAAGTTACCAATGCAACTTAACTTTAGAAAAAAAAGTGAAAATTCGAAATTATTCAAGTTCAAAAGCTTTCAATTTAAAATTGTGAAATTTAAAATTTAATCTGGATCAAATCTTGAAAAAAGGGTACTTTAAGGACCATATCTGAATATAGGGTACAATAGGGGATATAGGGACCAGTCTGTGAGGCCTGCTAATAGAAAATCTTATTGATAAACATTTATATTAGCACCGAATTTTTTTTTTTTTTTCAATATTTTGATGCTGAATAATTATGTAAGCTTTATTTTAAGGAGGTTGGTGCAGGAATTAAAAAACCATACAACTATCTCATCAAAAGTTTGTAAACAGGTTATAAAAAACATCTATCTGTTCCAAAAATCTACTTTTGAAACTAAATGCCATTTTTTGCAGGCAAAAAATTTCAATCTCTTTGCATTGCAAATTTTCTAAATATAAACGCTCTAAACTTAAAATTGCATAATGTGATATTAACAGATTAAACCAATTTCCAACGTTTCAATTTAGAATATTTTACACAAGTTTATAATTGAATATTGCTGAATTTAAATGCACCCAAACTAAAATGCCAAACCAGAAATACCAAAAAAGTGAAAAGGGGCAAAAAATAACTTTAAAAATGTTCTGCCATTGATTTAGAAATTATTTTGGTTGCAAAACACTGGAAAAATGCTGAAAGGGAAATAAGAATCTTGGATTTTTTTCTAGACACCAACTTCCTCAAGACAAAATCCTGTTCGCGAATGAAAAAAAAAAAAATACCTGAACAGGCTGATCACCAGCCTCAACAAGAATCTTGGTGGGAAGTGGTTGAATCGTCTCGACTTTATTATCCGCAGAGGGTTGTACATTTTCTTTATTCGCACTTCGTTTATTACTGCTAGTACGAGCTTGACGGGGAACACTTCTTCTGTGCCGAGGACGTTGAATTCTCTTGGGAACCCCGTTTTGACCCCCCTCACCAGCACCTTCTTCCTCCTCACTCACCTGACGACGATCGAAGGATTCGGTAACAAAGTGCCAATTTTCATTTAACAATTCAACAAACTCTACTACAGTGCATCATCGATCCTATTTTGCTAGTCTGGGTTGGCACAATGATCTATTGCTTACAAAGTTTCCTACTGTCTAATACTCTAGTCTAATAATATTGTGTGCTTGCAGTTTGAAACCAATGATCATCTATCTCAATTTCTCACTTCAACAATTAATTTCATTGTAACCAAATAGTACACTCCAATTCACCGGATTGCTAAAGCATTGCCAAATTTTCTTCACTTTCAACATTTCAAATAAAGAAAACTTCAATTTAGCAATCCTGGATAAAGAAGTAAAGATCACAGACTTCACAGCCCCAACCTGCTCTCAAAACAGGGGAAATGGGATGATTTTTTTACCAAAAAGAGGGAAATCAATTAGTTTAAATAAAATAATTGCATAGGTACCAATGGATACAATATGAAACACTTAAGATTTCAAGTAGAAATATATTACATTCTCTAAAAAAAAACGACGAATTTTCGACCAAAAAAAGATTTTCTACCAACACAGATCAATTTTCAACAAAATAGTTGAGTTTTCAAGCTAAAAAAGTCGAAAGTTTGAAAAATCCGTTGACTTTGAAAGCCCAAAAGATGAATTTTGGACTAAATAATCTTAACAAAACAGTTGAATTTTCCAGCAAGTGTCGAATTTTCCACCTACAAAGATCAATTTCCAAACAAAAAGTCGCGTTTCAGAGAAAAAAGATTGAACTGCAACGAAAACCCAAATAGTTAAATTTTCACGCCAAAGACACATTTCTTAGAAGACACTTGAATTGTCAACCAGAAATGTTGAATTCGTAAAAAAAATTTCATTTTCAACCAAGAAAGATGATGTTTCTACCAAAATAGATCAATTTTCAATCCAAAATTAAGAATTTTCTATCCAAAACAGTTTAATTTTCGACAAAAGAAGATGAATTTTCAACAAAATAATTAAATTTTACTAAATAGAAGAACTTTTTTACCAAAAAGATGAATCTTCACCCCAAAAAATGAATTTTTAACAAACTAGTTCAACTTTCAACCAAGCAGTTGGATTTTCAACCAAGAAAGATAACTCACAACTAAAAATATAATAGTTATTCAACCAAGTAAATTTCTTTTAATTCAACCAAAAATGAGAAATTTTCAAGAAAATAGTAAAATCCTCAACCAAAACAGATTAATTTTTAGTCAAACAGTTGCAGTTTTAATCAAAAAGGTGAAATTTCTACCAAAAGAGGTGAATTTTCATTTAAAAAAAAACGATTTATCAATAAAATAACTAAATTTGAAACCAAAGAGACGAACCTTGAACCAAAAAATAATTGTTAACATAGTGGCTCAAGTTTCAACCAAGTAGTTAAATTTTTAACGAAAAATATAATAATTGATATTTCAGGAAAAATGGTCATTTTAAATAAAAAACATTTGAATTTTCAACCAAAAAAGATGAATTACCTAACGAAAGATATATTTTTAACCAAATAGTTTAACTTTCCAGCAAAAGAGACTATTTTTCAACAACATAGTTAAATTTTTAATTAAATAGTTAAATTTTAAAGCCAAAAACATGCATTTTTCAGACGACAGCTGAATTTTCAACAAAACAGTTCAATTTTAGGACTGCAAAAAGTGAATTTTCAACTAAACGGTCGAATTTTCAAACAAAAAAGATTGAACTTAACAAATAGTTGAATTTTCAAGCCATAAAGACGAATCTTTTAGAAGAAAGTTAAATTCCCAACCTAGAAAGATTACTTTTATACCAAAAAAGATAAATATTCTATCGAAAAAGAGGAATTTTTAACAAAATTATATTTTCGCCAAAAAAAGATGTATTTTTAACAAAATGGTTGAATTTTAAACAAAACAATTAAATTTGCCATAAAATAGTTGAATTTTAGGACCGCAAAAAGTGAATTTTCAACTAAACGGTCGAATTTTCAAACAAAACAGATAGAACTGCAAATAGTTGAATTTTTAAGTCAAAAAGACGAATTTTCTATCCAGAACAGTTACATTTTCAACCAAGAAAGACGACTTTTTAACAAAATAGCTGAATTTTTGACCAAATAGTTAAATTTTCAACCATATGGTTGATTTTTCAAACAAAAAATATTGAATTTCAGCCAAAAAACAAATAGTTAAATGTTCAAGCCAGGAAAAAAAACGTTTTTTTTTTTCGAAGACAATTCAATTTTAAACCAGAAAAGTTAAATTTCAACCATAAAAGATTACTTTCCTGCCAAAAAGGATGAATTTTTAATCCAAACGGATGAATTTTCTATTCAAAACAGTTGAATTTTGAACCAAACAAGATGAGTTTTTAACAAAATAGTTCAATCTCGAACCGAATCGTCTAATTTTCGAACCAAAAATACGAATTTTTTACAAAGCGAGTAAAATTTCCAACCCAGAAAGATTAAATTTCTACTAAAAAAGATAAATCTTCTATCCAAAGACAAATTTTCAATAAAACCGTTGAATTCTCGACAGTAAAAGATGACTTTAACAAAACAGTGGAATTTTAAGGCTACAAAAATGAATTTTCAACTAAACAGTCAAATGTTCAAACAAAAAAGATTGAACTTGACAAACAGTTAAATTTTCAAGCCATAGAGACGAAGTTTCTATCCAGAAAAGTTGAATTTTCAACCAAGAAAGGCGACTTTTTAGCTGATTAGTTGAATGCTCCAGCCAAAAAACGATTTTTTTTAGAAGACAGTTAAACCTTCAACCAAATAGTAGAATTCTTAACCAAAAGAGATATAAATTCTCAACCAAACAAAAATAATAGTAGACTTTTCAACTAAAAATAGGTGGATTTTCATATCGCGTTCTGTTAATTCAGTTCGCATTCAAGCGAAAAAAATCGAGAAAAAGGGGGAAATCCCTTGAAAACACAGGCAGAAAAAGAGGAATTCTTAGAAAAGAAAAGGGGAAAATAGAAGACTAGAGGTAAGGGTGTAAAGTCCGTGATCAGTAAAAATAAATATAAATGAAAACTCCACTCAAAATGACAAAATATCTACAATTCACCTCCAGCTAGTTTACAAAATTTTCAAACGACACTGGAAATCATTCTCGAGTTGTAATAGAACCGTATGATCAAATTCAATAAAGTTTGAGTGGTGGAGTTTCTAGAAACTGACTCTGAGAAATGTTGAAAGACCAAGAAGAAGAAGAAGAAGGAGCAAGAAGAAATGCAGTTACTAGGGTGATTATTCCATTACCTGTCCGTCCTGGCTGCGAGGACGTCGGGGAGGTCCACCGCCTCTGCCACCGCGGAAATTGCGACGGAAAAAGCGACGAGGTGGTCCACCTCGGCCTCCTCGTCCTCCAGCTCCACGTGGTGCTCCGTCACCAGTACCTTCAACTCCCTGCTCACCACCATCGGCTCCTCCATTTTCTCCCTGCTGAGGAGCTGGGCCTGAGCGACGTCCCCCTCTGTAATACCCATCGTAATTACGTCGGGGCCTGTACCGACGTACTGGAGCTCCACCACCTTCTCCAGCAGGGACTTCTCCTTCGGGCTTATTATCACCTAAAACAAAAGAAATAGAACAAATTTTAATTTATCACTCCAACTAGAATCAGGTATCACAGCGCAAAAGGAGCTCAAAAAAGGGGAAATAGTGCCATTTTCTCAAGAAAAGGGGGGAAAATAGGGGTAAGATTAAACCAGGATGTCTAGCCTTTTTGCAAAATAAAAAATCCAGGACTTTTCCAGGTTTTCCAGATTTTTACAGTAATAAGATAATTTTCAAGAAACGCCTCAAAAATCTGATTTTAGGACCAAAACCCCGTTTCTTGGTGGTTGTTATTTTATGACGGTGAAAAATCACGACGCTTTAACACCACCAATTTAAAAAAAAAATTATAATTGGTTGAAATTTGACTGAGTGATCTATTTTTAAGCTAATTTAAATTTAATATCCAATAAAATAATTACATTTTTAACCAAAGAGTTGAATTTTTAACCAATTTGTTGAATTTTCAACTTACAAAGATGAATTTTCAACCAAATAATCGAATTTTAAACAAAAAAGATTAATCTCAACCAAAAATTTATTCGGATGTTTCAATGAAAATATTTTTTCATTAATTTTTACGATGTAAACTAATTTTTTTCAACAACATTGAACCATTTAATTATTGAATTTTAATTTTTCTTTTGTGTGGTAACAGGAACTGATTGCTCACATTATTATTATATCATTTAATATTAGCTATGATCTGTACATTTACAGTTTATTTATGCTACATACCGCTATTACAAATTGAGTAAACTGTGTAAATGATAAAAATGAATACAAAAGTTAGCGCGTGCTTGCCGGCGCACATAATAGTCTAGTAAATCTAAAAGTACGTATTTTTTGTCCAAATAGACCAATGTTCAACAAAACAGTTGAATTTTCAACCAAACCAGACAAATTTTCAAGCAGAGATATAAATTTTCAATTAAAATGATGAAACTTGAAAAAAAAAAGAATTTTTAACAAAGTAGTTTAACTTTCAACGCAAATTCAAGTTTCTTAATCAAGAAGACGAATTGTCAATAAATAAAGGTTTTTCAGACAAGACAGAAGACAAAATCCAAATTGTTAAAATATCAAGCCAAAGACGAATTTTTTTTAGGTTGCATTTTCAACCCGAAAACATGAATTTCAACCAAAAAGATTAGTTTTCTAGCAATAAAGACGAATTTTTAACTAAAAAGATTAATTTTCAAAAAAAAATGGAAGTTATGTTTTCAGGTCAAAAATTAATTCTAAATAAAAAAATAAAGAATTTTCAATAAAATAGTTTAATTTTCAACCTAAGAGGTGAATCTGCAAACAGAAAATTAATTTTCAACAAATTAATTCAAGTTTTACGCAAGTAATTGAATTTTCGATTTAAAAAATAAATTTTCAGCCAAAAATGGAGAAATTACATGTTTCGATAAAAAATTAAGTTTATAATAAAAAAAATGAGTTTCAACGAAGTGATTCAACTGGAATAGTTACATTTTTAATTTAAAACATTAATTTTCAACCAAAAGAACGAATTTTTGATATAATAGTTCCATTTTGAACCCAAGAGATAAATTTTTAAACAAAAAAATTAATTTTCAACAAAGTGGTTCAACTTTCACCAGAGTACATAGTTGAATTTTCAATTAAAAAAAAAAATGAATTTTCAAAATTGGAATAAAAGATGGAATAGTTA
>JAABKJ010013584.1:0-10280 GCA_011634705.1 Andricus grossulariae
GCATATTTACCGTATTTTAATTTTCTCTTCTGACATATTTAACGCATCTATTTTTTCGTCCGGGATATTTCCCGAATTTTATTTCTCTCTTCGGGCATATTTACCGGATTTTCATTTTCTCTTTTGGCATACTTACCGGATTTTAATCTTCACTGCCGGCATATTTACCGCATTTATTTTCTCTTCTGGCATATTTACCGAATTTTACTTTTCATTCTGTCATATTTACCGCTTTTTATTTTTCTCTTCCGGCATATTTACCGGATTTTAATTTACTCTTCCGGCATATTTAACGCATTTATTTTCTCTTTCGCCATATTTACCGCATCTATTTTCTCTTCCGGCATATTTCCCGAATTTTAATTTTCTTTTCCTGCATACTTACTGGACTTTAATTTTCTCTTCCGGCATATTTAACGCATTTATATTCTCTTCCGGCATATTCACCGCATTTATTTTCTCTTTCGGCATATTTACCGCATCTATTTTCTCTTCCGGCACATTTCCCGAGTTTTAATTTTCTCTTGCGGCATACTTACCGGATTTCGATTTTCTCTTCCGGCATATTTACCGCATTTTAATTTACTCTTCCGTCATATTTAACGGATTTATTTTCTCTTTTGGCATATTTACCGCATCTATTTTCTCTTTCGGCATATTTCCCGAATTTTAATTCTCTCTTCCTGCTTATTTACCGGATTTCAATTTTCTCTTTCGGCATACTTGCCGGATTTTGATGTTCTCTTTCGGCATATTTACCGCATTTATTTTCTCTTCTGGCATATTTACCGCATTTTAACTTTCTCTTCCGGCATATTTAACGCATTTATTTTCTCTTCCGGCATATTTACTGCATTTATTTTCTCTTCCGGCATATTTTCCAAATTTTAATTTTCTCTTTCAGCATATTTCCCGAATTTTAATTGTCTCTTTCGGCATATTTACCGGATTTTAATTTTCTCTTCTGGCATACTTATAGGATTTTAATTTTCTCTGTCGGTATATTTGCCGCATCTATTTTCTCTTCCGGCATATTTCCCGAATTTTAATTTTCTCTTCGGGCATATTGACTGCATTTTAATTTTCTGTTACGGCATACTTGCCGGATTTTAATTTTCTCTTCCGGCATATTGACCGCATTTTAATTTACTCTTCCGGCCTATTTAACGCATTTATTTTCTCTTCCGGCATATTTGCCGCATCTACTTTCTCTGCCGGCATATTGATTGAATTTCCATTTTCTCTTCCTGCATATTTACCGGATTTCAATTTTATCTTTCGGCATTCTTACCGGATTTCAATGTTCTCTTCCGAAATATTTACCGCATTTATTTTCTCTTCTGGCATATTTACCGCATTTTAACTTTCTCTTCCGGCATATCTACCGAATTTCAATTTTCTCTTCCAGCGTATTCACCGCATTTATCTTCTCTTCAAGGATATTTCCCGCATTTTAATTTTCTCCTCCAGCATACTTACCGGATTTTAATTTTTCCTTTCGGCATATTTACCGCATTTATTTTCTCTTCTGGCATATTTACCGCATTTTAGTTTTCTCTTCCGGAATATTTACCGCATTTATTTTCTCTTCCAGGTTATTTCCCGAATTTTAATTTTCTCTTCCGGCAAACTTACCGGATTTTAATTTTCTCTTCCGGCAAACTCACCGAATTTTAATTTTCTCTTCCGGCATATTTACCGCATTTATTTTCTCTTCCGGCATATTTACAGCATTTATTTTCTCTTCCGGCATATTTCCCGCTTTTTAATTTTCTCTTCCGGCATATTAACTGCATTTTAATTTTCTCTTCCGGCATATTTACCGCATTTATTTTCTCTTCCGGCATATTTACCGCATTTATTTTCTCTTCCGGCATATTTCCCGATTTTTAATTTTCTCTTCCGGCATATTGACTGCATTTTAATTTTCTCTTCCGGCATACTCACCGAATTTTAATTTTCTCTTCCGGAATATTCCACTGTTTCAAATCATTAATTAAAATTTTTTAAGTTTTGCTAAATACATAACCATTTTAAAATTTCCGATCGAAACGTTTTCACTTTATAATTCTTGGGTTTAAACACAGTTTTCATTGTAAATTGTATTTTAAATTGCTCAGTTCTATTCTTAGCCGCTTTCAATAACAAATTTGTCAACTCTGCGAAAAGCTTTGCTTCACCTCAGAATAATATTTATAAATTTTCTTAATTGTCCACCGAATATATATAATTTTTTTTATTCTTTAGCTAATATTGTTATTAAAAAAGTTAAATGTTAAGCTTCAACAATTTTCTTGAGTTTTTTTTAAGTTTGAGAAGCGATTTTGATGGATATAAGATCAAAAATAATTTTCTTGTTTGCTAAAAAAGATGAAAATTCTCTATTTGTTAACATAAGTTATTTTTAACAGAGATAAATGTTAAGCGTGGCCAGTATTTAAAAATGATTGAAATGAAAGAAAATTCAAAATTAAATTTCAGACTAGTGAACTGGAAAAATGTAAAATTTAATTTTTATAATTCGAATTTTCTTTAATTTTTAACTCTAAAAAATTGAAGAAAATTGATTGGATTTTCAGCAGTAGAATTTCCTTGTATTTTTAACTGTTAACAATTTGATTTTCTGCAATATTCAATATATCAAATTTAAAGAAAATTGAAAAATTAGAATAATTATAATTTAAAAAATATATGAAAAAAATTGTAAGTGGAATTTTCAACTCTTGAAAATTAAAGAAAATTGAATTTTCAACTGTTTAAAATTTAAAAAAAAGTAATAAAATGAAAGAAAATAAAAATTTCTGCTTTTCAAAATTAAAGATAAGATTAAAATTGACTTTTCAACCATTGTTCTTTTCTTCAATTTTCAACAGTTGAATATTGAATTTTATTTGATTTTCAACTGTTGAAACTTATTTGTGGACAATTGAAGAAAATAGCAAATTAAATTTTCAAAAACTGCATTTTCTTCCATTTTCAACAGTTGAAAATTAAATCTTCTTCCATATTCTACAATTATGAATAAAAGAAAATTTTCGTTTTTAAGAAAATAAAATTCAACGTATTAAAATTTCAGAAAATTAAAAATTGAAGTTTCAACTGCTTGAAATTGAATGGAATTGAATGAAATTAAAATATAATTGTCAACTGTTTAAAATTTTTTAAACTTGAAAATAAAAAAAAAATTAAATTGAATTTAAAAAAAATGCATTTTTATTAATTTTAAACAGTTCAAATATAATACTCTTTTTTATTAAGCTGTTGAAAATTCAATTGTGGACAATTGAAGAAAATTGAAATTTTAATTTTGAACAATTTCTAACAGTAGAAAATTTAGCTGTTTTAAATATGAGAAAATTAAAAATTGAATTTTCAACTGCTAAAAATTGAAGAAAATTGAAAATGAAATTTTCAACTGTAGAATATTTAAAAAAATTGAAAATTGAATTTTCGACTAGTGGACTGAGACAAATTTAAATTATATTTATAACAGTTGAACTTTCTAAAATTTTTAAATGTTGAAAATTCAAGAAAATTGATTGCATTTTTGCAGCTAAATTTTCCTTTATTTTTCACTGTTAAAAATTTTATTTTCTGCAGTATTCAAAATTAAATTTTCTTTCATATTCAACTTTTGAAAATTGAAGAAAATTTTCATTTTTAACAGACAAAATTAAACTTATTGAAATTGAAGAAAATTAAAAAGTGAAGTTTCAACTGTTTAAAATTTACAGGAATTGAATAAAATCGAAAGTGGAATTTTCTACTGTTTATAACTGAATGAAATTGAAAACGAGATTTTCTACTGTTTAGAATTTTGAAAAATTGAATTAAATTTTGACTGTTGAAATTCATTTGTGAACAATTAAAGACAATTGAAAATTAGGTTTTTAACCATTACATTTTCTTCCATTTTCAACAACTGAAAGATCAATTTTATTCAATTTTTAACTTTTGAAATTCATTTGTGGAGAATTGAAGGGAATTGAAAATTAAATTTTGAACAATTACATTTTCTTCCATTTTCAATAGTTGAAAATTCAATTTTATTAAATTTTTAACTGTTCAAATTCATTTGTGAACAATTGAAGAAAATTGAAAATTCAATATTTAACAATTGCATTTTATTCCATTTACAATGGTTGAAAATTAAATTTTCTTCCATATTCTACGGTTGAAAATGAAAGAAAATTTTCGTTTTTAACAGAACAAATTTAACTTATTAAGATTGAAGTTTCAACTCTTTAAAATTAAATGGAATTGAATAAAATTGAAAACTGAATTTCCTACTGTTTAAAATTGAATAAATTTGAAAATGGAATTTTCTACTGTTCAAAATTTAAAAAAAAAATAAAAAATTGAAGGAAAAAAAACTGAAAATGGAATTTTCAACAAATGCATTCTTTTTAATTTCCCAGAGTTAAAATGCAATACTTTTTTATTTTCAATTGTTGAAAATTAAATTGTGGACAATTGAAGAAAATGGAATATTCAATTTTCAACCATTTATAACAGTTGAAAATGCAACTGTTTAAAATATGAGAAAAATTAAAATTAAATTTTTAACTGTTGAAATTTGAACTTTGAAAAATTGAAGAAAATGGAATTTTCAACCGTAGAGAATTTAAAAAAAATTAAAATTGATTTTTCTTCAATTTCGAAGTATTGAATTCAAAATGAGAATTTGATAAACACACATTTCAATCCATAAAAAAGAAGTTTAAAAAAAGTCCATTTAAAAAAAAAATCACAATACTATTAAAATTCATTTGTGCAGAATTGAAGAAAATTGAAAATTAAATTTTCAACAATTACATTTTCTTCCATTTTCAACAGTAGAAAATTCAATTATATTAAATTTTTAACTGTTGAAATTCATTTGTGAACATTTGGAGATAATTAAATATTCATCAATTGCATTTTCTTCCATTTTCAACAGTTGAAAATCAAATTTTTGTCCATATTCAACGGTTGAAAATGAAAGAAAATTTTTGTTTTTAAAACAACAAATTTAACATATTAAAAAACAAATTTAACATATTAAAATTGAAGTTTGAACTGTTTAAAATCAAATGGAATTGAATAAAATTGAGAATAAAATTTACTACTGTTAATAAAATTAAAAATGAAATTTTCTACCATTTAAAATTAAAAAAAAATGGAAAATTAAAAAAAAAAATTTAATTTTCAGCAAATGCATTCTCTTTAATTTCTAACAGTTAAAATGTTAAATGTTAGTTAAAATTTTATTTTAAACCGTTGGAAATTGGATTGCGGACAATTGAAGAAAATTGAAAATTCAATTTTCAACAATTTCTAACAGTTGAAAATTCAACTGTATAGAATATGAAACAATTAAAAATTAAATTTTCAACTGTTGAAAATTGAACTTTGAAAAATTGAAGAAGATTGAAAATGGAATTTTCGACTGTAGCAAATTAAAAAAAAAATTTTAATTGAATTTTTTTCAATTGCCAAGTGTTGAATTCAAAATGAGAATTTGATAAACACACATTTCAATCCATAAAAAAATGAAAAAAAAGTAAATTAAAAAAAAAATCACAATACTGATCATCTTCTATTAGTATTTTTCAGCACAATGTTATTTTGCTTTTGGTCGACACTTGAAAGTTCCGATGATAGGTGTCTCAATTTCCGTTTTACTCGAGTGGCAAAATCACCCTTTGGGGAACCCCACCAGTTCTGCTTTTGTGCCCGGGGGGTTCACTGATTTTCCTTCAAACATGAATTTTTGGCAACGATTGAAAAACGAATTACTGTCCAAAACAGTCAATTATCAATTCAACAGCCTGGCATCTCGACAAAAAAAATATGTCGATGAAAATTTTGGGCCTGGATATCCGAGCATTTACGAACTTTCCAAAGAAATGGCTTTGGTATTTGTCAATTCACATTACAGTCTGAATGGAATACGGCCACTCACGCCAGGTATAGTTGAAATTGGAGGAATACATATTCAAGATAATAAGGAAAAATTATCGCCGGTTAGTGCTTATTTTTCTTATGCTAATATTATAATAAGTCTATAATAAAATTTAAGAAACTAAATCAAATCAGTTGCCTATTATGACGTAATGAAGTTCAAATCTCCCCTCTTCCACTTTCTCACCTCTTATCATCCCCTCTCCATCCCCTCCTCTACTTCTCCACCAATCGTCTCTCCTCCTTCCCAACGCCCTAATTTCCTTCTTGTCACAAATTTGTCCTTAGCCCCCCCCCCTCTTCATACTTATCTCCCCAATTCACACTTCCTATTTCCCCTCCTATCACCTAATCATATCTTATACTTCTCCCTTTCATCCCAAACTATCCTTCAGCTTCATACTTCTCTACTTCCACTACT
The DNA here is from genome assembly GCA_011634705.1 of Andricus grossulariae. NCBI lineage: Eukaryota > Metazoa > Arthropoda > Insecta > Hymenoptera > Cynipidae > Andricus > Andricus grossulariae. The sequence continues at coordinate 6,365 of JAABKJ010013584.1, forward strand.
CTCCTTCACCTAGCATATTTCCCCTCACTCATCTTCATTCCTCTCCAACCCACCTAGCCTACATTCCTTACTTTCGCTCCGCTACTCCCTCTCCCCATATGAACTCTATCCTCCATTTTCCTCTACTCTCTCTCCGACCCCTACTGCATCTCACTTCCCTTCCATGTCCTCTCCTCATCTCCTTTTTCCAACCCTATTTCTCCTTCTCTGCGTTCTCTCTGTTTCACCACGAAACTTCTCACTATCGTACAGTTCCCCTTTCTATTTTATTCGTACCTCGCTTCCCCTCTCCGTTATTCACAGCCCTAGTTCTCCTCCTCTCCTTTAGTGCTCCACCATTCCCCTTCCCTGTCCACCCCTACTCCTCTTTCCCTCTCATACTCCCCGACTCACAAACTTGTCCCCTACTGTCCCTCACTTCCCTTCCCTGTCCTTTGCGTATCCTCTCATTTTTCCATCCCTGTCTCTCCCATTCCCTCTCATGTCCACCCTTACTTATCTACCCCTCTCATACTCTCCTATTCTTCACAGTCCTCCTACTCGAACTCCCCTACCCCTAAATCCCATACTACTTTCTCCTTCCTGTCCGTACTACTCTCCCCGCTCATATAACTCCACCCTTACTTCCCCTCTCCCTTTTTCGCCAATCCTACTTCCCGTTCTCTTCTCTACTTTCCCTCCACTCCAGTACTGCTAATCTTCTTTATTATCATTTTTTCTTTCGTCTTTCCTAATTTTTAGGATTTCATAGCTGTACAGGAACTTTTAAAGATCCTGTACAGGTAGCTTGGAGGATCCTGTACAGAAACCTTGGAGGATCCTGCACATAAACCTGCACACAAATGTGTACAGGGGATCTTGACGGTTCTTGTGCAAGAATTTGGCGAAGGAAACTGTACATGATCCTTCAAAGGAACCTGCACCGACAAAGGACCATTTGAATGATCCAGTATAGGTTCCTGTATAGGTTCCTTTGCGAAGATAATTGAGGCACAGGATCCTGTGCAGAAACGTGTATAGGATCACTTGCAGAGAGCCATCAAAGGAACCTTTGAAAGGATCCTGTACAGAAACGCGTATAGGTTTCTTTACAGGACTCCCTCGCGATGACTCATGTGGCTTACAGCTATAAAGTTATTTTCCTTTTATTACCTTGAAGGTCCAACTGCACGGACGAAGGAACATCTGAATAATCCAGTATAGGTTCCTGTACAGTTTCCTTTGCGAAGAAAATTGAGGTGCAGGTTCCTGTGCAGAAACGTGTATAGGATCACTTGTAGAAAGTTATGAAAGGAACCTTTGGAAGGATCCTATACAGAAACACGTAAGGGTTCCTCTACAGAACGCCATCGCGATAACTAATGTCACAGCTATGAAGTGGCCTTCCTTTTATTACCTCGAAGGTCCAACTGCACGGACGAAGGAACATCTGAATAATCCAGTATAGGTTCCTGTACAGGCTCCTTTGTGAAGAAAATTGAGGCGCAGATTCCTGTATAGAAAGGTGTATAGAATCACTTGCAGAAAGCCATCAAAGAAACTTTTGGAAGGATCCTGTACAGAAACACGTCTAGGTTCCTTTACAGAACGCCATCGCGATAATTCATGTCGTTTACAGCTATAAAGTTGCGTTTCTTTTATTCCGTTGAAGGTCCAACTCACCATCAAGAGAGCCGAACAACTAACGAACCCTCGCGAATTAGTTCCTACGCAGGTTCATGTATAGGATCCTGAACAGGTACCTGTACATAAAAGCACATCTCAATTGACTTTGTGAAGCAGCCTGTACAGGATCATTCAACGTATAGCTTGTACACAGGTTCCTTCGGAGGATCATGTACAGGTACCTTCGCCAAATTCCTGTACAGGAACCTTTGAGATTACCTATACAGGTTCGTGTGCAGTTTCGTTTACAGGAACATCTGCAGGATCCCTTGAGGTTCCTGTACAGGAATGTTCAGCTGGGTCAGCTGGCGCGTTGCATTTTACAGGCGCCCAATTTTCAATTACTAGATTATTTGTAAATCTTTGAAAAAAAATTTTATTAATTTTGAAAATTCTGTAAATTTTTTTATTTTGGTCGGAAATAGCTGGATAACGAACTTGACCTTCATTTTGAGGCCCTCAAAAAGTGTATCAAAGGCTGATTCGATTGGACAAGTCCTTCGAAAGTTAGCGTGGCTACAACATTCAGGTAACCACACAGACTTACATACAAACTTACATACAGACATACAGAAAACAACAAAATTTAATGATATTTTGACTCTGTGAGTGCCGAAACGTAAAGATCCGTTAAGGACTATAGAGATCGAAAATTTGGACGATCACATTACAAATTTTATAAATTTAAACAAATTTCATCTGTTTCGACAAATTGCATCTATTTCCACAAATTTCATAATTGTTAAAAGATTTCATAAACTTTTACAAATTATATAAATTTTCAGCAATTTCATAAATTTTCATGAATTTCTTAAATTTTCACGAATCTTATGAATTTAAACAAATTTCATAAATTTAAAAAAATTTGATGAATTTAAACAAACAAATTTCATAAATTCAAACAAATTTCGTAAGTTTAAAATTTTTTTTTATAAATTTATATAGATGATATCTATTTCCACAAATTCCATCTATTTCCACAAATTGCACCTATTTCCACAAATTTTATTTATTTCTACAAAGTTCATAAATTGTCATGAATTTCCTAAATTTTTACGAATTTAATCAGTTTAAACAAATTTCATAAATTCAAACAAATCTAAATTCAAACCAATTTCATAAGTTTAAATTTTTTTTATAAATTTATATAGATTATATCTATTTCCATAAATTTCATATATTTTCACAAATTTCATCTATTTCCACAAATTTTATCTATTTCTACAAATTTCATAATTTTTAACAGATTTAATAATTTTTTACAAATTATATAAATTTCCACAAATTTCATAAATTTTTACGAATTTCATAAATTTCAACAAATTTCATATATTTTAAAAAATTTAATAAATTTAATAAATTTGAATAACTTCGTAAATTCAAACAAACATAAATTCAAACAAATTTCATAAGTTTAAATTTTTTTTATTAATTTCAAATAAATTATATATATTTCCACAAATTTAATCTATTTCCACAAATTTTATCTATTTCCACAAATTTGATCTATTTCCACAAATTTCGTGAATTTTTACGAATTTAATAAATTTGAACAAATTTCATAAATTCAAACAAACATAAATTCAAACAAATTTCATAAGTTTAGAAATTTTTTATAAATTTATATAGATTATATCTATTTCCACAAATTTCATCTATATCCATAAATTGCATCTATTTCCACAAATTTTATCTATTTCCAAAAATTTCATAATTTTTAACAGATTACATAAACTTTTACAAATTATATAAATTTTCACCAATTTCATAAATTTTCACAAATTTCATAAATTTCAACCCATTTCATATATTTTAAAAAATTTCATAAATTGAAACGAATTTAATAAATTTGAATAACTTCATAAATTCAAACAAATTTCATAAGTTGAATTTTTTTTATAAATTTCAAATAAATTATATATATTTCCACAAATTGCATCTATTTCCACAAAGTTTATCTATTTCAACTAATTGCACCTATTTCCACAAATTTCATTTATTTCCACGAATTTCATAATTTTTAACAAATTTAATAAATTTTTACAAATTTAATAAATTTTTACAAATTTAATAAATTTTTATAAATTATATAAATTTTCACAAATTTCATAAATTTTCACGAATTTCATAAATTTCAACAAATTTCATATATTTTAAAAAATTTCATAAATTCAAACAAATTTAATAAATTTAATAAATTTGAATAACTTCATAAATTTGAACAAACATAAATTCAAACAAATTTCATAGG
>JAABKJ010013585.1:0-10280 GCA_011634705.1 Andricus grossulariae
GCATTATTATGCTAAATGGAACGAATCAAATTTTTTAATGTATCTGTACCATCATTACAGAATAACAGAAGATTTGTCACGTCTTTTTCAGACTTTAATCAGAAAATTTTTTTTTCTATTATTCTCTGATGATAATACAAATTACTTTACAAATTTTATTTGCTCCATCTAGCATAAATAGTAACTTAATCGGAAAAGCACCTGACCGGAAATCAGAAGTTCGAATCCAAGCTGAGTGAAAGGAGAAGATTTTTTTTTTTTCAGAAAAAAAATTGTATAAAACTTATTCCAAATTGTCAAAAATTCCATACAAAAATTGCCGGGAATTTTTGGTAACTTACGGTAACTTTAAAGGTGATTTATGATAACTTACTAAAATTTCCCTAAATTCAATTTCAATATGTTTATAAATTTTCGGTCATTTATGGTAATTTCACAGTTCAATATGGTAACTTACCATAAATTATCCAACATTCATTGTTAAGAATTTTAATTAATTTCCGGAAATTTATGAAAATTCTTGGTTATTTATGGTAACTTTAGCGGTCAATATAGTAAATGAGCGTAAATTACCCAAACATTTTTTTTTCAATTTCCATAGATTTCCGGAAATTTATACAAATTTTCGGTCATTTATTGTAATTTTACAAGTGAATATGGTAACATACCACAAATTACACAAAATTCTTTTTTTTTAGTTTCCATAAATTTCCTTAAATTTATGGTCATTAATGGTAATTTTGCCAGTAAATATTGTAATTTACCATAAATTATACAAAAAATTTGCTTAAAACGTCCATAAATTTCATGAAATTTATGCAAATTTTAGGTGAATTACAATAATTTTTCGGTTAAATGTCTTAAATCACAATGAATTACCCAATATTCATTTTAAAAAATGCCCTAAAATATATGCAAATTTTCGGTCGTTCATTGTAATTTTACCGGTAGATCTGCAAAATTATCATAAATTACCCAACATTAATTTTTAATATTTCCATAAATTTCCATAAATTTATGCACATTTTCGATTCATTTTTTTAAATTTCCATAAATTTTTGAAAACTGAAAATTCTTGGTCATCTATTGTAATTTCTCAGAACAATATGGTAACCTAACATAAATTACCCAATATTCATTTTTATTAATTTTCATAAATTTCTGGACATTATGCAAATTTTCGGTCATTTATGGTAATTTCTCAGGTCAATATGGAAAATTACCATAAATTACCCAATATTCATTTTTTCAAATATGTATAAATTTCCGGAAATTAATGAAAATTATTGGTCATGAATGGTAATTTTACCAGTTAATATGGTAATTTACCATGAATTATCCAAAAACATTTTTTAAAATTTCCATAAAATTCCTGAAATTTATGCAAATTTTTGGTCAATTACGATAGTTTGACAGTCAAATGTCTTGAATTACAATAAATTACCCAATATTCATTTTAAAAAATTTCCTGAAATTTATTGAAATTTTCGGTCGTTAATGGTAATCTCATTGGTAGATATGGTAAATTACCATAAATTACCCAAAAACCATTTGGAAAAATGTCCATAAATTTCCGAAAATTAATAAAAATTTTCGGTCATTTATGGTAATATTACCGGTCAATATGGTAACTTACTATAAATTACCCAATATTCATTTTTTTTAATTTTCATAGATTTCTGGAAATTCATGCAAATTTTCGGTAGTTCATGGTAATTTTACCGGTATATGCGGAAAATTACGATATATGACCCAATATTTATTTTTTTGAATCTCCATACATATCCGGAAATTACCTAATATTCATTTTTTCAAATTTCCATTAATTCCTGGAAATTTATGAAAATTTTTGGTCAATAATGGTAATTTTACGGGTCAATGTGGTAAATTACCATAAATTATCTTAAATTAATGTTAAAAAATTTCCATAAATTTCTGGAAATTTATGAAAAATTTCGGTCATTCATGGTAATTTTACAAGTAAATATGGTAACATGCTATAAATTACCCAAAATTATATTTTAAAAATATCTGGAAATTTACGAAAATGTTTGGACATTAATGGTAATTTTACCAGTAAATGTGGTGAATGACCATAAATAACCGAAAATTCATTTTTAAAAATTTCCGAAAATTTATGAAAATTTTCAGTCGTTTATGGTGATTTTTCAAGTAAATATGGTAACATACCATAAATTAATGATTTTATATTATTATTTAAAAATTAATTATTGATTTTAAATTCAAAAAAAAAGGAAGACATTTTTCACCAATATAAATTTTAAATAATTCATAATATTTGTTAGTGCTTTATAATAATTATATATTGTCAGAAATTGATTTGCTCCCAATTCAGCTCCGCAACTGTACTGCGCATGCGTCACATCAACAGTCTCATTGTCTATATACGGCGTGCTTTTTAAACGTTATTAAATGTGTAAATCAATTTTTAATAATGAATCATCATTGTCGACTTAATTAAATTAATTGTTGGTTCAAGAAATAATGTTGCAGAGTGAAAGATAAATTAGTGATTTTATATTAATATTTAAAAATGAATTATTGTTTTTAAATTAAAAAAAAGGAAGACATTTTTCACGAATGTAAATTCTAAATAATTCATAATATTTGTTAGTACTTTATAATAATTATATGTTGTCAAAAACTTATTTGCTCCCAATTCGGCCTCGTATTTATACTGCGCATGCGTCGCATCAACAGTCTCATTCGCGGTATACGGCGCGCTTTTTAAAAGTTATTAAATGTGTAAATAAATTTTTTATAAAGAATCATCATTGTGGACCTAATTAAATTAGTTTTGAGATCACACAATAATGTTTTGGAGTCGAATATAAATTAATGATTTGATATTACTATTTAAAAATTAATTATTAATCTGAAATTCAAAGAAAAGGAAGGCTTTTTTCACCAACGCAAATTCAAAATAATTCATAATATTTGTTTCTACTTTATAATAATTACATATTGTCAAAAATTGATTTCCATACTTAATCATTTCAAACAAGCGCGCGATCATCGTCCAATGAGGCTGCTGGCGCGACGCATGCGCAGTGCGGTCGGGGAAGCAAATGGGGAGCGCTGTTCCTAAAGTTCAAAATGGTTGATGAATTCTTCTGAATTCACCAAAATTTTCTGAAGTCGACTGTTTTTCTGATTTGGAACAATTCGGCGAGACGGTTCGATTTTGTTGAAGGCAATAAACTGAAGCGCCATGAAAATTAGTTTTTTTCAAGGAATCTCTCGTTGGTGCAGTTGACATCTACTGGCTACTGGTAATTGTTCAGAGTCCTGAATGTAATCGCCGAGATGATCGCGTATCTTACGACTTGATTGGTCGTCATTAAAGGGAATGCGTTTACGCCACCCCAGGGACCAGGATCGAGACATTACCGGGGTAGGCCTGCGTGGAATTAATATGAGGTCTGAAGAAGGGGGTGGTCCACCCTCCTCTCAGCGATCCATTCAAAGTTTCAAATCTTACATCGGCAAGATAATGGCTGACAAATTATAACTACGAATCTCGAATACGAAATTCCTCCCTTCCAGGTGCCGAACGCAACTCCAGAAAGGGGATGAAACGCCCCTTCGAGGAAAAATTAACTTGATTATTTTATTCAAAAAACTAGTCAGGGTGGGTCTACAAAAAACTGTTTCGTCGCATATAGAGACGTTAATTGAGTTCTTCAAATCTCTCGCTTTCTGTCTTTGCCTGAACGTTTGACCAGGGGAGAGGAAAACTGCGGAAAACCACAACCCGATTTCAGCCGCACTTTCGACAGTCAAATGTGACCGAAACCTTTATTATGATGATGAACTATTAGGCTGTAAATTTATCTTTTTTGGTTGTGAATTATTATTTTTTAAATAAAAAATGTAACTATTCCATTTTTCGTTGAAAATTATTATTCTTATGGCGCTGTCTATGGTTGCAGAATTTTATGTAAAGTTAGCCCTGAACGAGCTGGAAAAAGGTTTCAATTGGAAGCTAATAAATTTTGAAGACGAAAAATAAAAATTCTTTGGAAGATTTAGGACGTCATAAGTTACATTTATAATTCGAAATCTTCCAAACTGAAAAAATTTCGAATGCAAATTATCAAATTCACTGAATTAAGCGTAAATTATCGAAATTCAAAACTCTTCAAGTTAAAGATGCAAAATTCAATATTCTACCATTTTGAAGAGTTTAATTTACATATGGCTGAATTTTCAGTATACAGAACTACCAATTATTCAATTTGGATTGCTTATAATTTAAAAGTTTGTGCTATTGAACATTTTTTTGAATAGTTACATTTTGAGGATTTGCAAATATCAATTCTTTAATTTGGATTATTTTGTAAATACAAAATCTACTTTCCAATTCTAAATCTTCCAAATTAAATAAATATCTAAATTAATCATGAAAACTGCAGAATTTTTAATTGTAAAACTTAAAAATAGCACAAATTTTAATTGTAAATTACTAAAATTCGAATCTCTACAATATCCGGGATTGCAAATTTTATAATTTTGAAGAGTTCAAATAAAAACTTCTTCAATTCCAAATCTTCCAAATTGAAGGAATTTGAGAGGCTAATCTTCAAAATTAAATAATCCCTAATTAGAGACCTTGAAACTGGGATAATTTTCAATTGTAAATTCAAAAAATTTAAAACGCTTCAATTTTCAAGATTTACAATTTGAAGTTCTATATTTTTCAAGAGATAAAATTAAAATTTTCTGAATTTTGAATATATAGAACCGTGAATTCTTCCATTTTTAAGATTCATAATTTAAGCGTATTCAATTTTACACGATTTTTTGCAATAATTCAAGTTTAAAGATTCACAAATCATAATTCTTAAATTTGGATGATTTAGAAAATCAAGAATGAAGTTTTGAAATAGGAGTTTAGTTTAGTTCAGTTTTTTAGTAAAAAAATGTTTAAATTCCAAAGTTTTCAAGTTAAATAATTTTTATTGTGAAGCATTAAAATTATATAATCTTTAATTATAAGACTTTAAACTCGCATAATTTTTGATGGTAAATTTTCAAAATTGAAAAAACTTCAATTTCAAAGACTTACAGTTCAAATTTACCCAAGTTTAAAGAGATAAGATTAAAAAATCTTCAATTTTGAAGATGTTTCAATAATAATTAATTGTGAATAAGCAAAATTCAAAACTCTTAAATTTTAAAGATTTAAAATTTCTATAATTTTGGAGAGTTAGAATTGAAAACTAATTTCTAAAGTTCATACATTAAATTTTCTAAATTTGGATTATTTTAAAGATCTCAAGTCAAGTTTTTAACTCAAAATCTTCCAAATTGGAATTTTTTTGAATTCTCATCATCAGATTTACAGAATTTTCAATTGTAAAACTTAAAACTTGAGCAATTTTTTTTTGTAGATTTGAACAATTGGAAATTCTTCAGTTTTAAGGATTTATAATTAAAAATTTTACAATTTTGAAGTGTATATAAATATGATTTGACTTCAAACTTGCATAATTTTTTATTTCAAATTTGCAAAATTAAAAGCACTTCAATTTTAAAGACTCAAAGTTCAAATTCTTTAAACTATAAAGAGTTACATTTTAATACTATTCAATTTTAATTATGCAAAAATAACAATTTTTATATTTTGAAGACTTTGCAGATCAAAGGTCAAGGTTTTAATACAGAATATAGCAATTTCAAGAAATTCTGAATTTAAATCATCAAATTTACAGAATTGTTAATTTTTGGAATGTTTAACATGAACAACTCAAATATTAACAATTTAAAGTTCTGCAATTGTGAAGAGTTATAATTGAAAATTCGTGAGTTTTGAAAATATAAAATAAAAAATTATTGTATGTTCAACCATCAAAATTACAGAATTTTTATTTATTGAAAACTCTTTAATTTTAGAAATGCTTGAAAAAATTCTTAACTTTTGAAAATTAAAAGACGAGTTTTTAATTGTTAATCTTCCAAATTGAAGAAATTTTGAATACAAGGCATCAAACTCACAACATTTTTAGTTGTAAAACTCAATACTAGCATAACTTTTAATTGTACATAAATTATAAAAATTCAAAACTCCTATAAATTAATTTTACGTAAATTTGGATGATTTGGTAGATCAAAAGTTAAGTTCACAATTTGAAATTCTCAGAATAAAGAGATTTTGAATGCTAACTATAAAAATTCAAAAATTTTTAATTAGAAAACTTAAAACTTGGATAATTTTTAATCCTCAATTTTAAAAGTGAAGAACGCTTTCATCTTAAAGATTTAGAATTCAGAGTTCTATAATTTTGAAGAGTTAGGATTTAAAACTTTATAATTTTGAATATATAGAACTTGAAAATATTTCATTTTTAAGGTTTATAATGTGTAATTTCAAAAGTTTTTATGGTCTAATTCAGTTTTGAAAATATATAAGTCAAAAATCTCCAATCAGAATGATTTTGAAAATCAAAAAACAAGTTTCAAATTCTAAATTTCCGAAATTAAAGAAATTTTGAGTGTGAAGCATTAAAATGATATCTTTCCTCTCCCCTTTCCCCCTTTGAAAAATTTATAAGAATTTAAGCTTGCATAATTCTTAGGCTTGGTTGAAGTTGGCTTTAGGATTCATCTATTTTTATTTAATTTGGCCTTTCCTGGTTCAATTAAACTATATTTTATTTCAAATGGAAATCTTCTTGTGTAGAAAATTAATTATTTTGTTGAAAAATCATATTTTTGGGTTTAAAATTCAAATATTTTGTAGATAATTCGTCTTTTTGGTTTCAAAATCAAGCACTTTCATTAAAAAAGGATGTATTTTGCTTAAAATATGTCCTTTTGATAGAACTTTAATCTTTTTATTGGAAATTTTATTTTCTCGGTTGATAATTCCAACATTTAGTTAAAAATTCTTTTTTTTTGTGTAAAAAAATCAACTTCTTGGTTAAAAATTGATCTACTTTGTTCAGAATTAATTTTTTTTCTTTGACCGAAAACTTTTTTATGTATAAAAATTCAAAACCATTTGGTTGAAAATTCATATTTTCTCTGTTAAAAATTCATCTTTTTGTTTCAGGATACAATTTCTTGTTAATTCGTCTTCTTTCATTCAATTTAACTAGTTAAATATTTGTTGTTGTGGAAAAGTAATTTTTTAAACTGAAAATTTAACTTAAATTAATTAATTTGTTATCTCAAAAATTTTCGTTTTATGTTAGACAATCATTCATTTTGCTTGATTTTTTTTTGTTAATAAAAATTGAACTATTTGGTTGAAAATTCATGTATTTTGTTAAAAATTGGTCTCTTTTGGGAAAATTTATCTGCTAGGTTGATAATTCAAGTCTTTCGTTAAGAGTTGAACTACTACGTCAAATATTTATTTTTAGGTTGAATATGCATTATTTAAGTTAAAAATTCATCTCTTTGGTAAAAAATGGAACTATATTTTTCAAAATTCATTTTTATTTTTTATAGAAATTAATTTGAAAATGATAAATGATTTCCAAAGGAACCTAAAGTATGGATTTAAACCGTTTTAAAAGAACCTTTTTGTCACTTCTGCCTTGACTCACTTTGAAAATTTTACATCTTAATTATGAATATTGTACTTTATCATTTGGAATAAATAATATTGCACTATAAAAAATTTATTAAAGAAAAAAAGGGATTCCAAGAAATATCAAAATGTTTAGAAGAATTTGAAATATTTGAGGGTATTTTAAAACTCCAAGATTTTCTAATTGATTTTAATAATGCAAAGGTATTTCAAAGGGTTTCAAATTTTTCATGGTATTTTTAAAGATGTCAAGAAGGTTTGATGATATTCAAAAGATTTTGAGGAATATTTTAAAGGATTTGAAATTTTTCATAGCATGTTTAAAGATTTCAAGAAATTTTAAAGATATTCGAAAGATTTCAAGGAATATCAAAAGATTTCAAAGAATTTTTAATATTAAGGGTATTTTAAAACACCAATATTTTTCAATCAATTTCAATAATTCAAAGGAATTTTAAAGGATTTTAAAGACTCAATGTTTCTTTTTTAATATTACGAGAAATTTTTAAGAGATTTCAGATTTTTAAAGAAATATCAAAAGATTTAAGAGAATTTGAAATATTTTAGGGTAATTTAGAACTCCGAAAAGTGTCGATCGATTTCAATAATTCAAAGGTATTTTAAAGGATTTCTAATTTCTCATTGTATTTTTAAAGATTTCAACCAATTTCAAAGATCTTTGAAATGTTTTAAGGGATATCAAAAGGTTTCAAAGAATTTGGAATATTTGACGGCATTTAAAACTAAAAGATTTTTTAATCGATTTCAATAATTTGAAGGAATTTTGAAGGATTTTAAAGATTTATTGTTTTTTTTCTCAATATTCCAAGGAGTTTTGAAGAGATTTACGATTTTTGTAAGAAATATAAGAATTTAGAGAATTTAAAATATTTCGAGGTATTTTAAAAGACTCCCAGGTTTTTCAATCGATTTCAAGAATTCAAACGTATTTTAAAGGATTTAAAAATTTTCATAGTATGTTCAAAGATTTCAAGAAATTTTAAAGAGATTCAAAAGATTTCAAGGAATGTCAAAAGATTTCAAAGAATTTGAAATAGTTGACGATATTAAAATTACATGATTTTTCAGTTGATTTTGAAAATTTGAAAATATTTGGAAGGATTTCAAAGATTTAATGATTTTTTTTAATATTCCAAGGAATTTTCAAGAGATTTAAGATATTTTAAGAAATATAAAAAATTTTAGTGAATTTGAAATATTTGAAGGTAATTTAAAACACCAAAATTTTTCAATCGATTTCATTTTTTCAAAGGTATTTTAAAGGATTTCTAATGTCTCATAGTATTTTTTAAAATATCAAGGAATTTCAAAGAGCTTTAAAATGTTTTAAGGGTTATCAAAAGATTTCAAAGAATTTTGAATATTTGACGGTATTTTAAAACTCCAAGATGTTTTTATTGACTTCAATAAATTAAAGGTATTTTGAAAGATTTCCAGAACTTTTAGGAAGATTCAAAAGGTTTTAAAAAATATACAACGATTTCAAAGAATTTGAAACAGTTGAAGGTATATTAAAACTACAAGATTTTTCTATCGATTTTTATAATTTGAAGGTATTTTGAAGGGTTTCAAAGATTTAATGTTTTTTTTTTAATATTACAAGGAATTTTTAAGAGATTTAAGATGTTTTGAGGAATATCAAAAGATTTTATAGAATTTGAAATATTTTGAGATATTTATAAAGACTCCAAGGTTCTTTAATCGATTTCAAGGATTCAAAGGTATTTTAATGGATTTCAAATTTTTCATACCATGTTTAAAGATTTCAAGAAATTTTAAAGATTTTCGAAAGTTTTCAAGGAATATCAAAATATTTCAAAGAATTTATAATTCTTACGGGTATTTTGAAGCTTCAAGATTTTTCAATCGATTTCAATAATTCCAATCTATTTTGAAGGATTTTAAATTTTCATATCATTTTTAAAGATTTCAAGAAATTTCAAGAAGATTCAAAACATTTTAAGGAATATCAAAAGATTTCAGAGAATTTGAAATATTTGGGGTTATTTTGAAAGACCCCAGGGTTTTCAATCGATTTCAAGAATTGAAAGGTATTTGAAAGCATTTCAAAATTTTCATGGTATTTTTAAAGATTTCCAGAAATTTAAAGGAGATTCAAAAGGTTTCAAAGAATATCAAAAGATTTCAAAGAAATTATGATAGTCAAAGGTATTTTAAAACTCTAAGATATTTCAATCGATTTCAATGATTTGAAGGAATTTTAAAGGATTTCAAAGACTTAACGTTTCTTCCTTAATATTCCAAGTAAAGAGATTTAAGATTTGTTAAGAAATATCAAAAGATTTCAGAGATAAGAATACTACTAAAAAAGTCTTCCTTTTAATATATCCCACGTGGTTTAGTCATGAGTTAAAAAAACTTACTCGACTGAAAAAGATTGCCCATCAAAAATGTAAGCAAAGTCAATATTTAAATAATTATGAAAGTTTCAGTTTCTTAAGATCAAGGTGCAAACCTCTGAATGTCAGTCTATATCTTCAGTATACCAGTGATATAGAAAGCAATGTGCAAGATAATATAGGGTCCTTCTGGTGTTTCGTAAATCAAAAGCTGAAGGACACAAATGTCCCAAGAAATATAGTTCATAATGGTATAGAAATTACCAACGGTAAAGAGATTGCAAATGTCTTCGCGCAATACTTCAATTCTGTACACACAAACAACCAATTCTCAAATTATA
>JAABKJ010013586.1:0-10280 GCA_011634705.1 Andricus grossulariae
ATGTATTATGTTGAAAATTCTTATTTTTTCATAGGAAATTAATTTCTTTCGTTTAAAATTTAATCTTTTTAGTTAAAAATTCAACTATTTGTTTTGAAAATTTAGGTTTTTGTTGAAAATTCATATTTTTGGTTGAGGATTCAACTACTTTTAGGAAAATTAAACTATTTGGTTTAAAAATAATCTATTTATTTGAAAATCGAATTATATAATTGGAAGTTCGCTTTTTTGGTTATTGATTAGTTTTTTATCTGAAAATGTAGCTATTCTATTTCCAGTTAAAATTTGAAATTTTTTGAAAATGTTGTCTTTTCAAGTTGAAAATTCAACCATCTTGTGGAAAATTCATGTATTTTGTTAAAAATTCATCATTTTCGTTGATTATTCAAATATTTCTTCAAAAATTCGTCTTTTTTAGTTGAATGCAGTTAAGTTTTTTTTCTAATTAGTTTTTTAAATTAAAAATTTAACGATTCCATGTTTGGTTAAAAATTTATCTTTTTCAGTTGAAAATTTAACTATTTTATTGAAAATTAATATTTTTGAATGAAAATTAACTTTCTGTTAAAAATTCTTCCACTTCAGTTTAAAAGTCAACTGCTTTCTGAAACATTCGACTCAACTATTGTTCTAAAAATTCGTCTATTTGGGTAGAAAATTCATCTTTTTTGTTGAAAATTCATCTATTCAGTTGAGGATTGAATTACTTTGTTAAAAATTCGTTTTTTTCTCGTTAAATTAAACAATTCGTGTTTTCTTTTGTTAAAAATAATTTTTTTAACTAAAAATTAAACTAATCCAATTTTGTGTGTAAAAAAATAGTTGAAAATTCAACTATTTGATTTGAAATTCGTGTGAATGAACAAAATAAATGATTTTCGTAATAAAATAGGGTAATTTTAACGAAAGAGTTCAATTTTCAACCAATTAAGTAGTAAAATTTTTAAACAAGTTATATGAATTCCGAATTAAAAATATAATAGGAGACTTTTCAATTAACAGGATTTAATTATCAAAACGAAAAAAAGTTGGATTTTCTTATTGAACTGTACCGTTGTAGGAAAGTTAAATTATTTTCAAAGAACTTCAACTATTTGGCTTACAATTCAACTATTTTGTTAGAAAATTCAACTATTTTGAGGAAAATTAACTGTTTTATTCAAAATTCACATTTTTTGGTGGAAAGTTCAATTTTTTTTTTAGGAAATTCGTCTTTTGGTAGCAAATTAATCTTCTTGGTGGAAAATTCATTTTCATAGTTAAAAATTTGAATATTTGGTTAAAAATTCATTCTTTTTTAATATTCACCTTTTTAGTTGAAAATTAAATTAGTTTCTCAAAATTTCGTTTTTATTTTTGGTCAGAACATTAATATTCTGTATTGAAAATTTATCTTTTTGTTTGAGGAATCAACTTATTTTTAAATTCGTCTTTTTTCGTTGAATTCAACTGATTGAAAATCCATTTTTTTTTAAATATAATTATTTTTTTAACTAACAATTAAATATGGAATTTTTGGTTAGAAATCTGTTTGTTAGTTAAGAAATCAACTATTTGGTTGAAAATTTATGTATTTTGGAAACAATTCGTCTTTTGGTAGGAAATTAATCATCGTGGTTAAGAATTCATCTTTGCTACTTAAAACTTCAACTATTTGTTAAAAAATTTAACAATTTTGTTGAAAGTTTAATTATTTTATTGAAAATTTGATTATTTTGGATAAAGTCATCTTTTTTTCTCGAAAATTCAACAATTTTATTTAAAATTCGTCTTTTTGGACTTAAAATTTATTTTTATGGCAGAAAAGTCATTTTTCTTTGTTGAAAAGTTATGTCTCTAGGCAGAAAATGAACTTTTTTTTGGTCGAAAATAAAACTTTTCGGGCTGAAAAGTCAGCTGTCTTCTACAAAATTCGTCTCTTTGGTTTGAAAATTTCACTATGTGATTGAAAATGCAAAAACCAATTTTTTTTGTAGATAATATTGGTCCGCTACTTTAAGTCTATTAGGTCTCATAAATAGGTCTATTAAAAGGTATATTAAGGCCTATTGTTGGTATATAAAAATTCTATTGATGTATATTAAAGGTCTCTTAAGGTATATTATAGGTCAATGGAATCTCCTTCAATAGGTCTATTAATGTCCAATTAATGTCTATTGAAGGTCTAATTAGGTTCTGTTAAGGATCTATTGAATTATATAGTCTATTATTGTCTAGCATAATTATAATGTATAGTGAGGTATATTAAATGTCTATGGAGGTCTACTCAAGTTTATTGTGGATATATCAAGGTATTATAAGGCCTATTAGGGAAAAATAAAGTATATTAAAGGTCCATTATATTTTTATTACGGTTTGTTCAAAGGTCTATTAAGGCCTTATAAAATTATCTGTTTAAAGGTACATTAAAGCCTATTATTATAGAACTAATTAGGACTATTGAATGTCTATTAGGTCTATTAAACATGTCTATTGAAAGGTATATTAAGGTCTATTTTTCGGTCTATTAAAATTCTATTAATGTATATTAAAGGTCTCTTAAGGTATATTATAGGTCAATCGAATGTCTATAGAGGTTAACAAAAAGTTCCTTTATTAGGTCTATTTATATTCAATGATTGTCTATTAAAGATCTAATTAATTTCTATTAAGGTCTATTAAGGGACTATTAAACTTTTACTAAGGTCTATTAAAACATGTAATAAAAGGTATATTAAAGGTCAGTTAAGGTACGTTAAAAAGATCTGTTGAAAGGTATTTTAGGTTTATTAGGATTATTGAAAAGGTCTTTTAGTAGATCTATCAATGGTGTATTATTGTATCTAGTAAGGTCTATAAAATGTCTATGAAGGTCCATTTAAGTCTATTTTAGACCTATCAAGGTATTATAAGGCCTATTAAGGTAAATTAAGGTAAACTAAAGGTCCATTAAATTTCTATTAACGTTTATTTCAAGGTCTATTAAGATCTAATAAAATGATCTGTTAAAAGGTACATTAAAGTCTATAATTGCGGTCTGTTGAAGGTCTATTATAGTATATTGAAGGGCTGTTAAGTTCTATTGGTATAAAATGTCTATCAAATATCTATTGAAGGTAATAAAAAGGTTTATTATCAGGCTTTATTAAGGATATCGAACTATTGGCTATTGATTATCTATCAAGGTCTATTAAAGGTTTATTGGAGGTCTATTAAAGTTTTATCAAAGGTGTATTCAGGTACATCAAATGAACTATGAATGTCTATTTAGGTCTATCAAAAGGTATATTAAGGCCGATTTTGGGTATATTTACATTATGTTCATGCATATTAAGGGTCTCTAAAGGTATATTATAGGTCAATAAATCCTCTTATAGGTCTATCAATGTCCTGTCATGTCTATTAAGGGTCTAATTAGGTTCTGTTAAGGTCTATTAAGGGTCTTTCATTCAGGTATATCAAAAGATTGATTAAAAGGTCTATGAAAGGCCTGTTAAGGTCCATTAAAAGATCTGTTGAAAGGTATATGAAGGTCTATTATTACGGTTCAGTATATGTATATCAAATTTTTATTAGGATTATTGAAAAGGTCTTTTAGTAGATCTATTGAATTAGATAATCTATTATTGTCTGGTATAATGATAATGTATAGTGAGGTCTATTAAATGTCTATGAAGGTCTACTTAAGTTCATTGTATATCTATCAAGGTATTTTAAGGCCTATTGAGGTAAATCAAGGTATATTGAAGGTCCATTTAATTTTTATTAACGTTTACTCAAATGTCTATTAGGATCTAATGAAATAATCTGTTAAAAGGTACATTGAAGTCTATTATTGCGGTCTGTTGAAGGTCTATTATAGTATATTAAAGGCCTGTCGAGGTCTATTATATAAAAAGGTCTATCAAATATGAAAGAAGGTTTTTGAAAAGGTCTTTTAAATTAAGATATATTATTAAGGTTTATTGAGACTATTGAACTATTGAACTAATTAAGACTATTGAATGTCTGTTAGGTCTATTAAACATGTCTATTAAAAGGTATATTAAGGTCTATTTTGTGGTCTATTAATATTCTATTAATGTATATTAAAGGTCTCTTAAGGTATATTATAGGTCAATCGAATGTCTGACGAGGTTAACAAAAAGTTCCTCTAATAGGTCTATTAATAGCCTATTAATGTCTATTATAGGTCTAATTAGTTTCTATTAAGGTCTATTAAAAGATGTATTAAAAGATATATTAAAGGTCTGTTAAGGTACATTCAAAACATCTGTTGAAAGGTGTATTAGGTTTAATAGGATTATTGAAAAGGTCTTTTAGTAGATCTATTAATGGTCTATCATTGTATCTTGTAAGGTCTATTAAATGTCTAAGAAGGTCCACTTAAGTCTATTATAGATCTATCAAGGTATGATAAGGCCTATTGTGGTAAATTAAGGTATATTAAAGGTACATTACATTTTTATTAAGGTTTATTCAAAGGTCTATTAGGATCTAAAAAATAATCTGTTGAAAGGTAAAATAAAGTCTATTATTGCGGTCTATTTAAGGTCTATTGAAGGTCTATTTAAGGTCGATTATTGTATAATAAAGGCCTTTTAAGGTCTATTGGTATAAAAGGTCTATCAAATATCTATTAAGGTTATTAAAAAGGTCTCTAACAGATCTATTGACAGCCTATGGATGTTTTTATATGGTCTATGAAAGGTATATTAAATGCCTTTTAGGATCTATTATTAGGGGTTATTAAGACATTTGAACTATTGTCTATTGAATGCCTATTGAGGTCTATTAAAGGTCTATTCAAGGTCCATGAAAGTTTTATTAAAGGTCCATTTACGTCTATAGAAGGAATGATGAATGTCTATTTAGGTTTAATTAAAAGGTATATGAAAAGGTATATTATTAGGATCTACTGAGTTCTGGTTAAGTATAATAAAGGTCTTCTAAAAGTCTGATAGGTTCTCTGTAGGTCTATTAGGGTCTATTAAATGCAAAACCTAAATTTTCTTTTTCGATAAGATTGCTGAACATAAAAAAATATTCTTATCTTCTTGATTAAAATATTTCTATTCCCAAAGTCTACTTAATTCTGTTGAAAAAACTCTGTTGAATAAAGATAGCACCATCGCTCTACGTCTTCTTTAAAAACTGTTTTCCACTTCAATTCAGGCTTTGATTAGAAGCCAAGTGGACTTGAAATTACAATCGAAATTATCTTCGTGGTGATGAAACGAAGCATAATAATGTGAAAGAATGCTGTCGGAAAATACCGGAAGTCTTACCGGAAGGATGACTCAACTCGGCTGGTTTCCTCATCTTCTAATCAACAAAGGATTTTCTTTATCTCTAAGAGTGTAAGCGATAACTCGGATAGAAGCTTAACTAAGATATGTTTCGTAGAACCCTAGTTGAAAATTTGTCCCCGATACGTCAATCACATTTTCAAAATGCTAAACCAGTTAAAGCGACAAACATTTTTTGACAACAAATTTTAAATGCATTTTTGAGTTTATTTTAGGTGATATTTTATTCCAAAAATTATTCGATTTTAAATCAAAAACCGTTAAATTCATGACAAAATTTGTCAATAAAATAGTAGAATCCTCAATCAAAAAAGATTAATTTTCAACCAGTAACATAATATATATAAAATCAAAAACTAATATTTACCCCTAATTCTTACAAAAAAATAACGAATTTTTAACAAAATAGTTAAATCTGTAACCAAAGAGATGAATTTCCAACTAAAATGATGAATCTTCAATTTAAAAAAAAAAATTTTATAACCAAAGAGTTCAACTTTTAACCAAGACGATTAATTTTCTATCAACAGACAAATTTTCAATAAAATTCAAGAATTTTTAATCAAATGGCTGAATTTTCCTCGGAATTTTCAATTGAGAGGATGAATTTTCAACCGAAAAATGAGAATTTTGAATAAAAAGTTAATTTTCCTCAAAATAGTTGAATTTCATAAAAAAATAGTTGAATTTTTAACCATATAGTTGAATTTTCTTTCCAAATAATTGAATTTTCCAGTCCAATAAGAAAATCCAACTTTTGTTATTGATAAATAATTCCTGTTAATTAAAAAGTCTTCTATTTTATTTTTAATTCGGAATTCATCCAATTTGGTGATGAATTTTCAATTCAAAAATATTAATTTTCAATAAAATAGTTAAATTTTCAACTAAAAAAGATAAATTTTTAACCAAACATGGAATCGTTAAATTTCTAATTGAAAAAACTAATTTTTAAACAAAACAAAAACTTTCAACTAGTTGTATTAAAAAGACGAATTTTTGAAGAAATATTTGAATTTTCAACTTGAAGAGAAAATTTCTTTTTTAAATTTCAAAGTTGAACTGAAACTAGAATAGCTACATTTTCAGATAAAACAATTAATTAATATCCAGAAAACGAACTTCCAATAATATAATTACATTTTCAAATAAATAGATTATTTTTAAACCAAATAGTTTAATTTTCTTAAAAGTAGTTGAATCCTCAACCAAATATATGAATTTTCAACAAAAAATTAAATTTTCAAACCAAATAGTTGAATTTTCAACTAAAAATTATGAATTTTCAACAAAAAATGTCCATAGTTAAAGTTTCAGCTAAACAGATGAATCTTCAACTTATAAAATGAATTTTTAACAAAGTAGCTGAACTTTCAACCAACTAGTTGAATTTTTAATCAAGAAGATTAATTTTCTATGAAAAAAGGCGAATTTTCAAGATAATACATGAATTTTCAACCAGAAAAGATTAATTTTCAACCAAAAATAGAATAGTTGCATTTTCAGGGAAGAAATTTATTTCTCAACCAAAAAACAAATTCTTGAGCAAAATATTTAAAATAACCAAAGATTAATTTTCTGCTAAAATCATGAATTTTCAACGAAAGTTAATTAATTTTATTTTTTAATTATTTGATTATTTTTCTATAATGAATTATTAATTAATGTATAATTAATTAATTAATTTTCCAACAAAAAAAATTAATTTGGTTGAAAATTAAATTATTTGGGTGAAAATGCAACAATTTTGTAGAAAATTCATTTGCTTTGGTTTTTAATTAAAATGCTTTGTTAAAAATTCAACACTTTGCTTGAAAATTAATATTTATGTTGAAAATTCAACAATTTGCTTGAAAATGAATATTTTTGCTGAAAATTCAACAACTTGCTTGAAAATTAATATTTTTGTTGAAAATTCAACAATTTGGCTGAAACATTTTTTTTCTTGACTGAAAAATATTTTTTGGTTGAAAATTCAACTCTTTTGTTGAAAATTCTTCTTTTTGGGTAGAAATTTTATCTTTCTTGGTTAAGAATGCAACTGTTTTGTTGCAAATTTAATTATTTTAATGAATATTCAACAGTTTTGGTAGAAAATCCAACTGTTGGTTGGAGAATTCATGTTTTTGTTTAGACATTCTACTGTTCTGTTGAAAATTAATGTTTTTGGTTGAAAATTGAACTATTATGTTGAAAACTCTTTCTTTTTTTCCGGTTGAAAATTATTCTTTTAGGTAAAAATTTTAATATTCCATTTTAGTTGAAGATTTATCTGTTTGGTCACAAATTTTACTATTCTGTTGAAAATGCGTTTTTTTTGTTGCTAAATTCAACTGCTATTGATATCAAATAAAATTATTTTTTAGTTGAAATATCAACTATTACATTTTTCGATCTAAATTTATCTTTTTTAGTTGAAAATTTAACTAATTGGTTAGAATTCGAACTTCTTTGTTAGAAATTCATGTTTTTGGTTGAAGATTCATCTCATCGGTTAAAAATGTAACTATGTGGTTGAAATTTTTGTTATTACTGGTCTGAAAAATCATTTCTGATTGAAAATTCCACTATTTTGTTCAAAATTCTACTCTTTACTTTGAAAATAGTAGTATAGCTATGGGGGTACTAAGGTTCTGTTCTATGCTAAGTGACCGACATTAGGTAATTACCATCAGTCTGTAAGTGGCCCAGTACCGCCATAGCTATACTACCGAAAATTCATCTATTTTCGTCAAAATTTAATCTTTTTTTTATCGAAAATGCAAAAATCAGAAATTTCCATATCTAAAACATAAATTTTCACCAAATAATGTGAATTTTCAACCAAGAATAAAATATAGAAATTCAATTGAAAAATTTATTTTTTAACAAAACAAAACATATTTCAAACAAAATAATTAAATTTTCAACCAAAATGTCAAAGGATAAAGGACAAAGGTCAAAGGACAAAATTGTGAAATTTGTAACCAAGAAGATGAATTTTCAACTAAAATGATGAATCTTCAACCAAAAAAAAAGAAAGGTTTTTTACCAAAAGAGTTCAACTTTGAAGTAAGAAGATTAATTTTCTATTGAAAGACAAATTTTAAATGAAATACAAAAATTGTCAATCAAATAACTGAATTTTCAATTAAGAAAGATGAATTTTCAACAAAAAATGGTATAGCTAAATTTGTAATTAAAAAAAAAATTGATTTTCAATTAAAACAAAAAACGAATTTTCAACTATAAAGTTAGGTTTCCGATCCAAAAAATTAATCTTCAACTAAAATGGTTAATTTCCCGCCCGAAAATATGAATTTCCACCAATGAAGTTAATTTTAAACCAAAAATGAAATATTTAAATTCAATCGAAAAATTAATGCTTAATAAAAAAAGGTATTTCAAACAAAATAAATTAATTTTCAACCCAAATGTCAAAGGATTAGTCTCCATGTTAAAAAAAATGAAAAAAATCAATACACAGAGAGGGGGGGGGGCCGATTAAGTTTCTATGAAAAATGTATAATGTATTTTGCGAATGGCCCCTAATATTTAACAAACAAAAAAAAACAATTTTTAACAAAATAGTTGAATTTGTAACGCCATAGCTGAATTTTCAATTAACAAAGATGATTTTTTAACAAAAAATGGTATAGTTAAATTTTTAATCAAACAAAATAATTTTTTTTCAAATGACGAATTTTTTACCAAAAAAATGTAGATTTTCAATCAAACAATTCATCGTCAAACAATAAAGTTAATTTTCAAATAAATTGTTGAATTTTGAACTAAAAAAGATCTGTTTTGACCAAAAAATTGAAGCAAAACAATTTGTACCTGAATTTTTCGAAAGAAATATTTTTATTTAAATTTTGAAGAAAGAATGACTTCTCACATTAGCAATTTTTAGAAATAAATGATTTTTGAATGATCTGTTTTCCTATTTGGAAAATCTAATAATCTGAATCGATTGGTTCAGAATCAATCACAAAAAAGCTTGTTTTCAACTAAATAATTAAATTTTCAACCTAAGAAATGCATTTTCAAACTAAAATGATGATTCTTCAACCGAAAAAATGATTTTTTTTAACAAAAGAGTTCAACTTTCAACCAACCAGTTGAATTTTGCACCTAAAATAGACGAAGTTTCAATAAAATAGATGAAATTTGAACCAAGTATTTGCATCTTCAACTAAAAAAGATGAATTCTCAAGGAAAAATGTACTAATTAATATTTCAACCAAAAAAGATTTTAATTGAAAAAGAATTGAATTTTCACGTAAAATAGAGACATTTTCAATCAAGAATACTAATTTTCTACCGAAGAGAAAAATTTTCAATAAAATATATAAATTTTGAACCAAATAGTTGAATTTTCAATATCAAAAAGATGAATTCTCCACAAAAAATGTAATATTTAATATTTCAACTAAACATTTTCTTAGTTTTTGATCAAAAACAGTTAAATTCAACCAAAAGAACTAATTTCAAACAAAAAAGTGGAATTTTCGATAAAAAAGTTCATTTTTAACTAAATAGTTCAATTTTCAACCAAATAATAAAATTTTTCACAAAATCCACAAAAATACTTTACCAATAAATTTTGAAAGCACATGAAGATTCCCTGAATGTTGAAATGAATTTCCAACTGAAATTATGAATTTTTATACAAAAAATTTTTAACAAAGTAGTTGAACCTTAAATCTATTAGTTGAATTAAAAAAAATGATAATAATTGTTAACAAAAAATTTAATAATCGATATTTCAACCTAAGAAGGTTTTAATTTTAAATCAAAGACGAATTTTCAAGAAAATAGTTGAATTGATGAAAAAATTGAATAGTTAAACTTTCAGCTGAAAAATTAATTTTGAAACAAAAAAAAACTAATTTTTAACAATATAGTTAAATTTTCAACCGAAGAATTGAATTTTTTGCCAAAATAGTTGCATTTGGAAGCAAAAAGACGATTTTTTAACCAAAAAGATTAATTTCCAACGAAAAATTTAAC
>JAABKJ010013587.1:0-10279 GCA_011634705.1 Andricus grossulariae
TATATATATATAATATACAGGAGATTGAAATAAGATTGAGTGATAGTCATTGACAGAGAATAATATTTTTATTTGAAAATAGTTTTGTCCAATTATAAATCGTAACAAGACACATATGGGTGAGACATTTTTTTATGGTAACGCTGGCAGAGTTTCGTCATTCCACCATGTTGGTTGCTCTGTTAAAACCCAGTCAGGAACTTTTCTGGGGTTGCGAACTCGTACCACCCCATGAAATGCTCGAAAGTCATCCGGTTTAAATTCACCGACAACATGTGCTAAAGTTCTACGAGGATTTTCTCTACATGGGTATTGAGTCGATAGATTTGCATAATAAAAATAATGATTGCTATATACGAAGATTATGGAACTTGGATTCCTTTTACCTGTTCCTGAAATACGGCGACGTGGGAGTTCTGCATGGAAAATCTTACTACGTTCTGGTGATCCTGTTGGCGGATTAGGTTTAATAGCTTCTATAAAGACGCGTTCGTCTCTGTCACGTGGTATTTCAAATACATCGTAAATCCGCCTATCCCAGTCGCGCTGTTTACTTTTTTCAAGTATTCCAAATTCAATATAAGTTGTACCTTCAATCATGACAGAAACGAAGATTCCTCGTTTAATGTTGTCGCAATGTTCGCTTGGTAGACCCGAAAGACGTCTTTCCGCTTCAACTAGTTCATTCAGACAAAAAGCGATTTATGAATTTTTTTACAGGGAGAAAATAATTGTTAGAAAGCATGACACAATGAACCAATATTGAAAGTATTCTTATTGGTTAGGACATATATTTTAGAGACAGTTTGTGAGTATTTAAGCAATTTCTATTACTTGCTCCTTTTTATAGGAAAGATGAAAAAAATTCTAATTTGAAAAAAGTATTAGTATTTAAACAATTAGGGTATGAGTTCCAAAACAGCAAAATACTGAATTATGAGCACATTCTCATCGCGTCCTGCGTGCGCGACTGGCAAGTTCGAGCGCACCTAGGGCGGGCGTCTGTTTTATCTCATGCTTTGCGCTTGATGATATATTTATCTCATGCTTCGCCGAGCTTTCGGTCTTTATACTTCCTCCACATTTGTGCACAGCCTTTGTTATAGGCCAGTATGCCTATATTGAGAACCACTAAAAAAGCGATGTTTCACGAAAATTCCCCGCTTGTGTTCTGCAAACACAAACTCAAGTGGGAAATCCTTCCGTACTAATTGCTTCTTAATGGTGTCGACGAACGAGCTTGTGTCTCCTCTATATATAATTATATAATAAATATACAATTCCTGCCGAGGACGCTATATCACGTCAACCCATTGTCAAGCTACTGGACTGGCGCGCCCACCGATGCAGCTGTGCCGGTGGGGAATTTTCATGCACGTGATGACGCCAAGAGCAAGTAATGGAAATCAAGTGCCAATGGCCCAGAACGTTCTCTATTTTTTTTTCTCTCTCTCCCTCCTTCGCATAGCCAGTGGGTCTCAACTCGACGTGTCACCTTTTTTACACTTCCAAATTTAAATTTCAAAATTAATTGAATGACGTAAGGTTCCATTCCTCAAAATTTTCAAACGAGAAACTGCCTGACTCTGAAAGGAGAATTCTTCTGTTTTTAATCAATGTGTGAATGAGGTACAAGCGTGACCAATTAGTCGTAAGTTTAGAATTCAACCATCGAATATTTTACTTTACGGACGAATGACATACCTGTCTTTCAGAACCGAATGTATATAAATTTAAATAATAACTATTACGCAAAGGATTCTACATAACGGTTCCTAAAGGCTCGAAATATTGTTTTTGGTTTTATTTTATGTAATGTACTAATTTTAGCGATTAAAAATTTTTCTGTGTAAACAAAAATCATAAATTTTAGTTTTTACTATTTTCAATTTTTTTAAATAAAGTTTCGTTAAATATAATAAAGATGGCGCGAGGCGATCGAGGTTGGAAGAAGGCAGCACGGGGATCGGTGTCCCCACCGCTCCGTTGCGACTCCGTTGCGAGAGTCAGGGCCATTCAGCGGGCCAGCAGCCGCTCCCTTCTTCGTTCGAGCTCTCGCGCCTCTAGCACATAAATACGGACGCTCTGTGTAGGATCGTGACTTGGGACTTGACACTTGCTCGTGACTAGTCACTTCCTTGCGCCATGGAGATCGCTACCTACTGAGCCTTCTCTCTTGTAGCAGTCACTCAGCAAATAAATTTAAAAGAAACTACAAATCAATCTCAGCTCTTTTCTCCTGTCACCTTCCTGTTTCTCTCTCTTCTACTTCTCTGTGATTTTGAGTATACCCTCCACCTAGATCCTCCCGGCCAACGCCGGAATCCGATTGATCCGGGCACTTTCTCATCCTTTTCCACCCAACCGCCACCGGAACGGGCCACCCTAGCGCTCGGCCAAGCACAGGGACCGGACGTGACAAGCACGCACCATGCATCCTCTCCTTTTTGATCGTCTTCCCCCCCCCCCCTCATTACTCAGCTCACTCTTCTGTCAACCAACGACAAAGGGGCTTACATCACTCTCTTAACATTAAAGGTCCAAACATCGACAACTCTCATTTGGTGCTTGTGAATTCTCTTTAGTTAAAACTTCTTCAGATTTAAAGAACACATTCTCATCACGCATCTCGTGCATTGCACTCGATTTGTACCATATTGACCGCACAATGAAATTTTTAATTTTTAATTATTTTTTCTGCGATCAAAATTTAAATTTTCGATTTTTAGAAAAAAGTTTGATTGATGTTAAGATAATCATGTAGGGCTTTTACAAAACAACATTTTTCTTTTTTTCACCTTTTTGAATTTGTATCCAAAATAGCTGGCTAACAAACTTAAGCTTCAGTAAAAACCAGTTTTTAGGGTACCAAGGGTCTCAAAATGTGAATATTTGACTAAAAATGGGACAGGGGTCAAATTTTACACAAATATAATACTTTCTCTGATAAGAATGTAAAAAACAAAAATTTTCATTACGTTTCCTATAAAAAGGCGTGATTGAATGATTATTCATTGTATAAATAATTGCAAAACTGTCTATCATTATAAATATCACTCTTGAAATTCATTAGCTGCATCGTTAATTCCCTAAAATAGTAACCTTTTACAATTTCGAAGGTTAAAACACTGTCGAAACAAAAAAAAATTGTTTCATTAATTGCTTAATATCTTTAAAAAAATATATTACTCTAAATTTTCGTCACATGCGTAAATAATTTAGGAAAATAATAATACTTCACGATTTACGGGGGACAAACTGTTCGAAAAAATTAAATTTTTGAAAATATTTTTCAAATATTTTTAGCGAAAAATATTATTTTCGAAACTCAGTAACTATATTTTTTATCCTGGAAAATCATAACTTTTCACGCTCTGAAGGCGAAAAAATTGTTTAAATAAATAATAATTGTTTGAGTAATTCAAATTTAGTTGGAAAATACTTTGACACGTGTCACTTATCGAATAAAATAATTTATGTTAAAAAGGTTCTAAAAAATACTGTCTTTAGCACGAATTTGACTTAAAACTGTTATTTCGCATTTTTTTTTTGCATTTTCTGGGCACTTTTTCGGCATTTTTCTATGTTTTCGACAACCGAGCTTTTCCGACTAAATATCCCGTGTTAATTTCAAAACCCCAGTGGCACGGATCAATGTTGACCTGATTAAAAAACAAATCGAATTTCTTTTTGCGGAAGACAAGCAAATTGGAGAGGGATCGGCCACCAAAAATCAAAAGTCGAATTTTTACTGGTATAAATTTCGACCACCCTAAGTTAAAATACAAATTCAGAATCAATCGAAAAATTCTTATTTGCTGAAAATATTTTGGAATTGTCGTCTAAAAATACAGAGATTTTTTTACCTTGCAGAAACATTACTTTTCTCGAGCAGCCATTCAATAAAATGTGTTTTTCTAAAAATCTTACATGTTTCTGACCTCTGACATCGTTAAAAATCAACCTAAATAGTCAGGGAAGAATTTTGTATGTAACTGCAAAGTATAAAAAATTTTAGATTCAATATAAGATTGTCCCCCTACTGACTGGCCTATTAGACAATAATGCCTGACGATGGCTGGGCAATTTCGACAATAACTGGCAATTCTTGGTCATTGGACGTAACATATATAGTAAAACTACTACTACTACCTTGGGCTGCCTCCCTTGCTGTTGAACTTCGGCCGCCGCGTGGACGAACTACAGCTGTACAAAATAATATAGACACTTTTATTAAAGAATTTTTTCAACAAATGGCAAAAGTTTGCTATTGGTCCAAAATTAGATCAATGGAAATATGGACTAAATGGTTAATATTAACACATGACTTCAGGAACGCGAAGATTTTTCCCAGCTTCTAGCAGTGCTCCGGTTAGGTGTTCTGGCTCAAAAGATACACCACGATAGATGCAACATTTTTTTGAAGATGAAAAATACAAAAAAATTTAGAACGCACTGAATTTTTCCTTCAAAAACCCTGCTAAAAGTCGAAGCAGGTATTTACCATTTAGGGGGGACCTCTCTGAGGCCTGGCGCGAGTCCAGAGAAGTGACAGGCAAAGTATACAATCCGGAAGTATATATAATCCCCAAGCATTATATATGTCTTAGGCATTTAGAAGATTCAGGCATTCAGCCAACTGCCGGCGTTCAGATTAATTTGGGACTAAATCTGAACCTGGCGTCCAAGTTCCTGGTTTATTTACGCATTTAGAAGAATACTCGGCTGTTCTTCTGGAAGGCTGACACGTTTTTGGCAATTAAAGGAACCCAACCATCCTTCATATGAAAACTCGTAACCCCCATTGTAGTTTTATGGAGAAAGTTTTCTTTGTCATAACTTTCTAAGTCATAGGGTGACCTCTATATATTACATTTAAAATCAATTGAAGTAAAAATGTAGATTTCTCATTTTACCGACCGCCGATAATTATTTCGATTTATTTATTCTGAGTATTACTTTCAATGTAAGTTGTTATTGAAGATATTATATCTTTGGTTGTTATGCCTGAATTTCTCAACACACGGCGTAAGATAAAATGTATTACAGTAATTTTTCTACATTTTTAACCCAGTCGCAGATGTTTTTCTTTATCATGATACGCGCATTATATTTCGGCCGATATTCTTGTACGTATTATACTATATTCTACTTGATTAGATTAGATGAATGACAAAATGGTCTCAGTTTGTGGCGCCACCGCAGTGATATAATATAAAGTACAATCTCTCTCTTCATTCTCAAACTTGAACAAATATAAAGTAAAAATTAATTGAATTTTTCAATGAAAGTTATAGTTCCATGCTTCTTATTTTCTGAACTGATTGATTAATTTTTTTTTTAAAGTGTTTGCTACGTTGTGAAATGACTATATACGAATTAAATTTTCAAAATGATATGCGCATATATATTTTAACTTTTTTTAGATTAGTTTTAAAGGTTATTATTGAATTAAATGTATAAAAATGCAATTTCAAATAAAAAAATATACATATTGTAAAAATTATTTGAAAATGTTTCAGTGAAAATTATAGATTAATGCTTAAATGAGAATCTGAATTCAATTTTAAAAATTATATCTAAATACTGTGTTTAAATTTTTGTGAAAATTACTATGACAAGTATTTAATAATTCAAATTTTCAGTCATTAAATTTCATGTTAAAAAAATATGAAGTAAAAATTATTTGAATGTTTCAATGAAAATAACAGTTTCATTCTTTTCATGTTGTAAATAGTTCAATTAATTATTGGTCGATTAATTTTCTTAAAAACCTTAAATTAAATAAAGATTGAAATCATGTTTTTTTCAATTAAGTAACATAAATTGATTATTTACTTGAAGGTTAGGTAATTGAATATGGGCTATTATTTTTATAATAAAAGTTTATTTTTTCTCTAAAATACCTCAATTGCAATTATGTAATATTTTCAAATGCTTGTGACGTTGCGTAATGACTATCTGAATTCAATTTTGAAAATTATATGTACATATATTTTAGTTTGTTTTTTTAATTGGTTCAAAAGGTTGATAATAAACTAATTTATAGAAATGGAATTTCAAATTTAAAGGAGAATATAATGTAAAAATTATTTGAATGTTTTAATGCAAATAATTATATAATGCTTCTTATATTATTAAATGATTAATTAATAATTAACTGACTCTATTGAAACTTACATTTTGTAAAATTAGTTTAAAAGATTATTAACAAATTAAATATTCAGAAATAAAAGTTCCAATTAAAAAAAATATAAAGTAAAAATTATTTGAATGTTTTAATGAAAATAAATGTTTACAGCTTTTTATGTTGTAAAATGATTGATTAATATGTGCATATATTTTAGTTTTTTCTGGACTTAGTTTTGAAGGTCATTAATAAATTGAATTTTCAGAACTGAAAGTTCAAGTTTAAAAAAAAATTACGTGAAATAAAATTTTTTTGAATATTTCTTATTTTGTAAACTGATTAATTAATTATTAGCTGATTATTTTTTTTCACAATATTAAATTACATAAAGATTGGATTTTAATTTTGCTGTGCTAACTGACATAAATCGATTATTTATTTTTAAGTTATGTAATTGAATATTGGATATAATTTCTATAATAGAAGTTTATTCATATTTGAAATACCCGTATTCCAGTTACATATATTTTTAAATGTTTTTGATCTTGTGAAATGAGCATCTCAATTAGATTTTCAAAGTCATGTGTACATACGTTTCAATTTTTTTGGAATCAGTTTAAAAGATTATTAATAACTCAAATTTTCAGAAAAATATATAAAAAATATAATGTTCTGAAGTGATTATTCAATTATTAGCTGATTAAATTTTTATTATAATAATAAGTCATATAAAGATGGAATTTTAATTCGATTCAATGAAGTACATAAATTGATTATTTACTTTATGGTTATTCAATTGCATATTGGCTATAATTTATATAATAAAAGTTTATTTATATTTAAAAGTCCTCTATTATAATTACGTAATTTCTGTCAATGTTTGTGATGTTGTAAAATGATTATACGAATTCAATTTTCAAAATTATATAGACATACGTTTTAATTTTTTCTGGCATTAGTACAAAAGGTTATTATCAATTCAAATTTTCAGAAATGCAATGTTCAATTCAAAAAAATATATAAATTGAAAATTATTTGAATATTTCGATGAAAATAATCTTAAACATTATTTTATTATTAATTTTGTTAATTATCATTATATATACATATAACAATACATTATATTACATATTACATACATATTATTATTCATTGATTCTAATAAGACTTACATTTTCTAGAATTATTTAAAAAGCTTATTAATGGAATATAATATTCATAAACAAATGTTAAAATTTAAAAAAATATAAAGTGCAAATTATCCTAATCTTTCCATGACAATAATAGTTTGATGTTTTTATGTTGTGAACAGTTTAATTAATTATTACTAGTTGATTCATTTTGTTCAAAAGTTTAAACGAAATAAGGATTGAATGAAATTTGTTTCTCAATCAAGTAAAATAAATTGATTACTTACTTTAAGGTTGTGTAATTGAATGTGGGCTGTTATTTTTGTAATGAAAGTTTGATTTTTTGTTAAATACCTCTTATATAATTAATAATAATAATAATTATTAATTAATAATGAAATAAATGTATAGAAGTGGAATTTCAAATTTAAAGAAGGATATAATGTAAAATTTATTTGTACGTTTAAATAAAAATAATTGTTTAATGCTTGTTACGTTGTCAACTGATTATTCAGTTTTTTCTATTGAAACTTACATTGTCTGTAATTAGTTCAAAAGGTTATTAATAAATCAAATTTTCATGAATGAAAGTTCAAGTTTCAGAAAAATTGAGTAAAAATTATTTGAATTTTTTAATAAAAATTATAGTTTAAAGATTCTTATTTTGTAAAATGATTAATTAATTATTGGAAAATTAATTTTTTCACAATAATAAATTAAATGAAGATTAAAATTTAGTTTTTTTCTAAAATAAGTAACATAAATTGATCATTTACTTTAGGATGACATAATTGAATATTGGGTATAATTTGTATGATAAAAGTTTAGTTATATTTAAAATACCCTTATACAATTAAATAATTTTTCAAATGTGCCTGATTTTTTAAAATGACTATCTGAATTTCGTTTTCAAAAATATATGTAAATATGTTTTATTTGTTCTGAAATTAGTACAAAGGGTTGCGAATAAATTCAATTTGTAGAAATGAACGTGAAAATTAAAAAAAATGTAAAGTAAAAATTAATGAAAGGTTTTAATGAAAGTCATTGTTTTATGCTTTTATTTTTCGAACTGATTGATTAGTTATTATATTATTAATTTTTTCACAATATTAAATTACATAAAGATTGAATTTTAATTTGTTTTCAATTAAGTACATAAGTTGATTATTTACTTTGAAGTTATGTAATCTATTAGTGGCTATAATTTGGAAACTAAAGTTTATTCACATTTAAAATACATCTATTACAATTTATGTAATTTAGTCCAGTCATCTGATAGTTTGGTTCCCGAAAAATTCCCACTTGAAATGTTTTTAATGAGAAAGTTTCTTTAAGGTGTCCCTTTTAACATATCAAAAATGCTAGAACAGATCAATTGCCAAACCAGGTTTTTTTTTCGAAAACAGTTGCAAAAGTTACTTTTGCGTGGACGGATAATTCTCATTGCATTTTAGAGCAAAATTTCCAAGAGCAAAAAGAACGAGAACAAAATTATGAGAAAATTTGGTTAAAAAAATAATTCGCAACCTTTATAGGTTGCGAGTTAGGATATATTGGAAAAACCCCACTTTTTTGGATTTACAGCGAAAAATCACTATGTGTCAAAAAACACTGTGTACCTTTGCACCTAATTACTACACGGAAAAGTGCTTCACAGGTGAGTTTAGTTTGCATTGATGATGCCAAAAGATGAAATAGAGCCTATAAAATTCTGCGTACATCTAAAAAGAAAAGTCTTTTAGACCTATAATTTTGGGAATTGCAAGGTTTCAAAAATTTCATTTTTTTGTGCATTTTTGACTAAAAACGAAAAAGTTGTGCTTTTTTGAAATACCTCGTTTCCCGTCGATCATACGACAAAGTTTATACAGAACAAATGAAAGTGGAGTCAATTTAGCGTAATTGAAAAAAAAAACAGTCCTAGCCCTAATAGGTCACGTCATATGACCTTGGAAAGTGCACTCTCCCTGCACACAGGCAGATAAGCGTACCGTCAAGTAGAACTGCGCTCATATTTCGAATTTTTTTCCCAAATAAGTGTCTCACAACCATGAGATGGGTGGTCACAGGACACGACGAAATCACGACAGGTCGGCGTCTCGCAAGTGCCGTGGCATATTTTCGGCACGCGGGAATGGCTTTAAGGTTACGAAACAGTGATAGTTTCGCGCCACCGAGAGCACCTATCACAAGGACAATTACTTGTACCGAATATTTTGAGTGCAGTCGTTACAGCTCTCTTTAATGTTCTTAATACCTTTCGTCCTTTCCTTTCTCCTTGGCAGTGATGTTGTATTCACAAGGAGCCGAGAATTCGATCACGAATGTAGTTCGTTTCTCGAAGTATTGGAGAACAATGTCAGGCCTCAAGTGTGTAACGGAGACTGCACTTTTCGTTTTGGACAATTGAATCTATCTCTCTTGGAGCGTTCGGCAGGGCAGGGTCGCGGCCAACACCGTAAGAGCGACAAAGATGGCTATAAAGCACTTTCCGGGCCGCATTGTGTCTGTAGATGTACGTCGTTCCTGCGTGGGTGGGACACCCCGATAGTATGTGTTCCAGGTACTGAACGTGTGTATGACACGCTCTGGACCTATCGCTTGGAACTCCTTGGCCTAAAATGCGGTTACGGTATGGTAAGGTGGAAAGGACACTTTCCTGGCATGCGAAAATAAAACCCTCTGAAACTGAATTAATTCATGATGAGTTAAGAAAAGCAAATGTTTGCTCCTTTGACAAGGACTGTTTTTCTACATTCCTGTGAAAATTTCCGTGCATTTTCTTAGAAAATAGATTCTGATGGAATTTTTCAAATTTTGCTTTCTTTACTTCGGCTTTCAGAAGTGAAGTATCTGGATGGAGCAATGCACTTTCCTTACTTCTGACGTTAAAGTTGAGGCCAAGGTTCTCAGCTGCCTGCTCCGCGGCTTTGTAAAGAAACGCTCCTTTGCCAACCATCTCGTGGTTCCTGACCATTTTTAGGAGAGGATCTTTTCCATTTGCAACGATGTAAGC
>JAABKJ010013588.1:0-10279 GCA_011634705.1 Andricus grossulariae
TTTTTTTTAGATGACAGTTACTCCCGGTGGGACCCTGCGGTGGTTGTTAACCTTTAGTTTTTATATATATATATATACCATAAAGCATTGATCGTAATTGAGGCTGGTTTGTCGAATTAGAAGCTCTCCAGCAGAAGGAACTGGGGGATGATAAGTGGATTTAAATTCACAGTTAACCGTAAAACCTGAGTGGATTTCCGACCTCGAAGAGCGGAAGTGAAAAGGAAAACAAGGCACAATTATCTCGCGAATTCACACGAGGAAAACTCGAAATGCATTTAATCCAGGAAAATTTACTGTTCTCTTGAACAAGGATAACATTTGTAGTTGGGAGTAATTATCCTAATGGAAAATACTACGATTTAATTAGAATAACCTTTACTTTGACAAAGAACTCTTTCAATGCATTGTTCGTATATGATACGTAATTATATGTAGATTTTCTACGTATGAAAGTACGTAGTAGTTTCTAGAGCATATCAATAAAAGAGTTTTTGGGTTGAAAGTGCTTATTCTGTATTTAACAATTTAAAAACTTTAATGGTTTGAAACAACTTCATGTTTAGGGTTTCGTAGCCCCGGGAAGAAACACTTATAGTTTCGGTCGGGTGTCTGTTCGTCTGTAGTACTTTTTTCCCGAGGGGGGTTGTATGGGAAATAAGGGGAAATGAGGAGAGGGAAAAGTAGGGAAAATTATGATGTGGTAGTACGGAAAGTAAAGGGAAATTATGGAAGGTGTAGCAGGGAGGTGAGGGGAAATGAGGAGAAAGGAAGTAAGGGAATGAGGGGAAGTGAGGAATGGTGAAGTAAAGGGAATTGAGGGGGGAGTAGGGGAAGTAGGGCGACATCAGGGATGGGAAAGCATGGGAAGTGAGGAGAAATGAGGGGAGGGGAAGTAGAGGAAATAATGGAAAGTGAGAGGAGAGTACTTGGGTACTGCGGGTGAATAGGGGAGTGGGAAGTGAGGGAAGCGATAAAGTGGGAATAGGGTTATTATTTGAAAAGAGAGGAAGTAGGGGAATGAGAGAAAGAATGGGAATGTGGGGAAGTAAGGGGTGGGAAAGTGAAGGAAAGTGAAGGGATATTATGGGAGGCAAAGTAGAGAAAATGATGGGAAGAAAGGGAGGGGAGTTAGGGGAGAGATAGTAGGGTATTGCGGGTGAAGTATAAAAGGGGTGCGAAAGGAGGATATTAGTGAAAGTGTGGGAGGGTGAAGCGGGTGAAGTGGCGGAAGGGGGAAGCGAGAGGAACGACAGTAGGTTGGGAAAGTGGGAATAGTGGGAGTAGAGGAGGTATGGGAGGGGAAGATTTAAACTACTTACCTAATATCCTAATAAGCTACGAAACCCTTTTTTGTAGGCGCGCGTTGCCTATTTTTACTAATCTTTAATTATTGGGGTAATCTATATTTTTTATTAGCATTGATCATTTTATTAAGAATAGTGTATGAAACGCGCAAAAATCAGTAATTTAAAGTTTACACATTCACATTATTTTTGGTTTTTTAATTTAAATCGTTTAGAATTCCACAATTTAAAATAAAAGTATTAATACTTGAACGATTTTAAATTAAAAACGCTGAAGATTGAATAACTTCCAACTGAGACTTTCAAAACTGGAAAATTTCTAATCAATAGCGTTTAAAATTGAACAGCTTTAGTTTAAAATACTCAAAATTCTTTACTTGGACCATTCTGAATTTGAAAACATTCAAGATTTACTCATTTTATATTCAAACATTCAAAATTGGAGAATTTGCAATTGAAAGTCTTTTAAATTTAGCAATTTTAAATTTACTAAAAATTCGTTCAAAGTTCAACAATTTCAAATTGAAACTCTTAACATTGTAAAAGTTTGAAATTGGTAAATTTTGACTTTTAGAAGTTTCAAGTCGAACACTTTTAATTTAATCATTCACAGTTAAATTTCCGACGCTTTTATGAAATAAAACGAAAATATCAAAACAAATTAGTTAAAATATCGCTGGTAGGCATGACCTTTTTTGGTTTTTACGGATAAACGTTTGAAAACGTACAAATTTTCTGAATCAGGGAATATTACACAAAGTTACAACAAAATTTATGGAAAATTCAAACAACGTACATCACGAACTGATAATTAAATATGAATTTGTACAGGAAAGTTTAAATTCTAAAGTATTTGCATAAAACGGGAGTTAAATTCATTAAATTATAAGCGCCGCGGGCTAAAGAAATTTGCGAGGAAATTTCAGTTTCTACAAAGTTGAAAACATTAGTGGATTTTAGTAATGATGCAAATTACATCTCTCTTTTAACATTTATTACCTTAATTTTACACAGAGCTTGTAAGCTTTTAACTGAATTGACTCAAAATTGGATTACATTATCTTGAGCTAAATTAAAAATTCATCCTCACATTAGTCTGGTTCCGGAAAGCTTTTGGAAAATGTTCTTACATTTAAGTATCTTTCGAGAAGCTCAGATTTATGGAGGAGCCTCAAAACTTCAAGTCTAATTTTCTCAAAGGAGCTCCTTTCAACTTGCAAAACTAAAACTTGCATTTCAGCAAAATCTTGTTCCTTACGAGCAGGAAAAAGTGTATAAAAATATTTAAGTGAAATAACGAGTTCCAATAGCGTGGAAAAGTAATGATATTGGAAAACCTCTTACTGTTAAAAGTTTTAAAAGCTGGATCCTGAGTATTTTGATTTTTAATTCCATGCGTGATACAAACTTTCCTGAAAGGTCTCGTCTTCCTATCTAAAAGTTTATTAATGAGCTGAAAGTGTCTCATATCACCAGCATATATTTACTCTTACATTCAAAAAATATATATATTTAACTTTGTAAAAAAATCTTTAAGAATATGTAGTATAAAAATGTTGCGAGAAGTCAGAGAATTCTAAAAAGTCAGGGCAAGTTAGGGAATGCCAGGGAAAACCTGAGTGGGTCAGGGATATCTCGATAAACTAAAAAATTAATTTTATTATTCTGTTTTGTAAAAACTTCATCTATTTTCGTAGAAATTTCATCTTTTTGGTTAAAAGTCACAATTTTTTGGTTGAAAATTAATATTGTTTTGGTTTAGGAGGTTTTGGTTGCACTTTTCGTAAACAATAATTCACCTCTTTGGCTTAAAAATTAACTCCCCCTCACTTTTCTTGGTTAAAAATTAATTTTTTTAACTGAAAACTAGATTTTTCTATTTTTTGTTCAAAATTCTTTTTTTTTCTAAAACTCAACTATTTGGTTGAAAATTCACCTAATTTTTGGATGACCTTTTAAAAAATTCTGTATGACTGTTGTCACTAAAAGTGTTTATAAATATATTTATCTACAATCATTTTTTTAGTATTAACATTAATGATCTTCAGGGTGTAAGGTTTTTTTTATACCTAAAAAAAAAAATTTAGGACGGTCAGGGAAAGTCAGGGAAAAGTCTGGGAATTTCGAAATTGGGATTTTGTAGCAGTCCTGTTGAAGTCTTAAGTTCCTTGGAATTGTTTATCCTTCATTCATTTCTCAGTTGAGTATCAGTTAAGAGAGTTCCAAACTATATTCGTCAATTAGACCACAAAATGGGCTTCTAATCTTTTTCCAATACTCCCTACTCTATAATTCAAACACTCCCATTTTTTCACCCTCGACTTTTTTTTGCAAATCACTCTGACAGTAAAAAACTTACCAGAATATGAGCGGTCCAGATGATGAAGTAGACACGATAAGAAGATTATTATCGAAGCCGATTTCATGATCTCTTGGGTATCGTCTCGCTACCTTGACAATCGGAAATTAACTTGTCTCGAAAACACCGGTCACGCGGATTCCTCGAGAAGCGACGCCGGCGAATTGACAAAACCAATCAGTAAAAAAGGAAATAAACATGAAGACCCATCTCTGTAAAAACTTCTGATCAGTAAATGTCAGAGTCTTAATTAATTAAAATTAGCCGATAACACTCTAGTCCTAGATCCTACTCTTTGAATATAACGTAGTCAACATCCTTCCCAGAAAAGTTCCCTAAACTGACTGAAGCCGTTCTATCTTTCGCACACAGGTGTACGGAGTCCCTATCAGCAATGCGCATTCGCAAAACTTGTCCAATCATATTCCCGAGCTTTCTCACCGCATGTGCGTTTTTCTGACAGTATTCTCAACCCTTTCTACACCTCTTTGGATAACAACTGATAATAATTTGTCTCTCTCACAATCAGAAGTGCAAATTCAATTTCAATGAGTTAAAGGGCTGTACTT
Source organism: Andricus grossulariae (assembly GCA_011634705.1). Lineage (NCBI taxonomy): Eukaryota > Metazoa > Arthropoda > Insecta > Hymenoptera > Cynipidae > Andricus > Andricus grossulariae. The sequence goes on from JAABKJ010013588.1 coordinate 4,236, forward strand.
GAATTACTCGCAGTAATTGTAGAGAAATTTCATATGAATTTAACTTATTTACACGTCAAAGAAACTTGGTGTGTAAAAAACGAACCTAGCCAACAACAATTTTAAAAAAATGCCAGGGAATTTTATTGGTCAGAAAAAAGTCAAGAATTTAGAAAAAAATCGTTCAAAATTCCAGGAATTGTTACAAGTTTAAGATTCCGGTCTTTGAATATTAATGGTCGAGGAAAATGAAAAATTGGTCAGGGAAACATTAGGGATTTTTACAATTAAGTTTTGAAGTAACCCTGATATAATATTCTTGTTAGTAATTTATTCGCCTTTTATTCATATTTCTTTTTTTGCAGTTGCTTCCTCCTGAAAATTACCTTTTTAGTAATAAATTTTATTATGTGTTTGAAAATTCAACAATTTTGTTAAAAAGTCATCCCTTTTAGTTGAAAATACAACTGTTCAATTGAAAATTAAAATATTCCATAGAAAATTTACTTTTTGCTTAAAATTCATATTTTGGTGTTTAAAAGTCAACTGAAATCTTTTTTGGTTGAAAATTAAACTATTTTTTGGAAATTTTCCTTTTAAATCAAAAAAATCATCTATTTTGGTAGAAATTGAATCTTTCTTGGATAAAAATGCAACTGTTCGGCTGAAAATTCGTCTTTTTGTGTTTCAAAGTGAAGTATCATCGTAGAAAACTTACTACTTATTTAAAACTCGTGTTTTGATGTTGAAAAGTCAAACTGAAATCTTTTTTGGATGAAAATTCAACTATTTTTCTTAATTTGTCTTTTTAATTTAAAAATTATCTGCTTCAGTAGAAATTGCATCTTTCTTGGATAAAAATGCAACTTTTTGGTTTACAATTCAACACTTAAAGATACAAATTTTTTTATTTGGAGTTATAAAAACTGAAGTGAAAATTAAAGGACTCAAAGTGAAATACATTAGAAATTCAAAAAAAAATATAATTAGAGCTTAAAACTATTTTAATTCAGTAAACACTTAATAATTTACGCGTATAAAATGGAAGGTTTTAACATTTTTCAATTGAAAAAAATCCACGCTATCATTTTCAGTTGAACTATACAATGTATAAAAGCGAAAAATTACGAAAATTTCAGCTTAACGGATTTAAATAAAAAAATTGTCAACTGAAAAGTATTGAAAGTTTCCTTTTATACGTGAAAATTATCAAGCGTTTATATTAAAAAAATTTTAAGCTTCAATTTTAAAAGTGTAAAATCCAAAAGGTATTCCACTTTGAGTGTTTCAGTTTGATGTTCAGTTTTTATAAGTTTAAATGAAAAAAAGGTTTGTATAAAATTTAACTATTTGATTAAAAATTAACTATTTTTGTCGGAAATATACATTTTTGGTTGAAAATCTAACTACTTGGTAAAAAATTAACTTTTTTGTTGAAAATTCATATTTTTTTATTGTAAATTCAACTGCTTTGTAGATAAATCGGTTTTTGGATTAAAAATTCAACAATACTATTGAAAATTAATGCATTTTGTTGTAAATTCGACTTTTTGGTGGAACCTTAATCTTCCATTCGAAAAATTGTCATTTTTCAAAATTTTACCTGATCTAAAATTGTTTGACTTGGAATGTTTTCGATTCAAAATCGTTTAATCTGTCCTTTTTTAATTTCAAGCTCTTTCAATTCGAAATTATAATTTATTATTTCAAAAAATTTTATTTAATAATGCATTTTTATATATTTTATATTTTTTATGTTTAAAAAATCGACATATTATTATGACTACTTTGATATCAATTTAAAAAATTTCGATTTTCATAATAGTTTCGATAGGGTTCTTTATGCCCTTCTGTTGAATATGATAATTTTATAAATCGTTGAAAAAGATGGTACTCGCACAAAAGCTACCGAAGTCTTATGTTCAAGAGTAAGTAATGATACATATGTCCATTTTTTAACCTGAAAGTATGTAATAGAAAAAAATATTTTTTTTGCAGGCACAACAAAAAAGGAAAAAATCTGATTTCGTAAAAAGTTTAATTTATTTTTTATCTTCTTTTTATGGGTGAAATGTTTTTAAAATGCTTAGGATCAATGGAAAAAAGATAATTTAATTTTCAATGCCTATTTCTGAAATCTTATCATTTGTATTAAACATATCAATTTTCATGAATTAGAATGTCCCTCTTCCAATTTAGGAACACATTGAAAACAAAACTTCCCTTTTCTAATTGAGAAACAAATTAAATATTAAAATTTCCTCCATTGCAATTAAATAAAAAAATTTTCCTCTTTCGATTCAGAAAAAGATTGAAAATGAAATATTGGATAATTTTATGTGCCTATGTGGCAGGTTTTTCTACTAAAAACTTTAATATTAACAGAGTTATAAATCACAAAAATAGCGTCGTACATAAAAGGGCTTAATACTTAAATTAAAAACTCTTTCATGTTCAAAAGTTTTAATTTTTTCAATTTAACGCAGGCATGATTTACTTTATATTTCTTTATAGTTCTGAAAGTAGCCGTTTACACAACAGGAATGAATGCGCCTGGAAACATGTTTGTTAACCAGGAAAAGACCAACAATTTGTTTTTGTATTTCGAGTCCACCCTAAAATATTTATATTGATAATTTAACTGCTATTAAAAAAAAATTCAATTATAAAAAAGCAATTTAGTATCTTTATTTTTAATTTCTTATTTTTGTAAAGTTTTGAGGTCCCACAAAACTATAATGATTTTTCTCTAATGATTTTTCTATAATCATTTTCTTATCATTTTTTCGCGATACTTGAAAAATAATTATAGAAAAGCATTATAAGAAAATCAGTATAGAAATTAGGAATGTTAAAATATTGGAAGAGTTGATGCAAAACATCAAGAAAGTAAAAAAAGAATGATTTTTTTATTCATTTAACGTAAGATTTCCACAAATTTCAAGGAATTTCAATGAGTTTTAAGCGCTTGCGCCAGATTTCGTGAAAATTTAATCATATTTTTAAGATTTCCACAGGAGGTTTTTGAGTAGCATTTTGGAGGATTTTTACTTTTTTTTAAAGATGTCAAGGGATTTCAAAGTATTTTTGGAAGTATTTCTAAATATTTCAAGAGATTTCTCGTGAACTTTGGGAAATAAATTTAATTAAATGTAGTTTTAAGGGATTTCTAGCGATTCCATAGGTTTCAGGGACCCTTAATGTACACAAAAACTCCAATATAAAGCCCACTGATTTAGTTCTTCCTAGAACTGCTGGCCCACGCAGTTTCTCAGCGCGCAAGCAGTGTCAACAATGCGTGGTCACAATTTAGTGCCACGGCCACTGCGAAGCAACCCCCGAAACTGGCCATATATTGCAGTTCTTGTGTGTTTCAAGCAATTTTACAAGTTTTAAGGATTTTATTGAATCTCTAAGGATTTCACAGATTTATAGGGATTTATACCGGTTTCCAAAGAGAACTTTGGGCTTACAAAGTATTTATACTTTTTTAAATGGATTTTTACGATCTCCAAAGATTTCAAGAGATTCTATAGGATTTTAAGAGATGTACAACATTTCAAAGGATATCTCGAAAACTTTGGAAAATAAATTAAATTTTATTGAGTTTCAAGGAATTTATATCGATTCCACATATTTCAAGGACTTTTAAGGTATTTTAAGAAATTTCACAATATTTAAAAGATTTTATTAAATTCCCAAGGATTTCAAAGGTTTCTAGGGATTTTAATGCTTTTTCTAGAAAACTTAATGAATAAGTTTAACTAAGTTTATATTTAAGGGATTTCAAATGATTCATACTTTATGGAATAACTAAAATTGTATTTCAAGGCATTTCTACACATTTCAACAATTTAAGAATAGAAGATTACGATTTATAGGACCTCTAATTACACAGTACCGCAAAATCTAAACCCTTGCAACGCGGACCAGACTAGTTGAGTCTTATAATTTCGGGGTCGCTGAATTCGAATCCGTTGTCCATTTGGTCCTATCAGGTCAGGGTCAAGGTCAGTTCAAGGTCAAACTTACAAAATTCATCCCTAACCCAATAGGTCAGAATAACTATAAGTTTTCGGAGTCACTAAATTCGAATCCGTTATTCGTTTGGTTCCATCAGGTCAATTTAAGGTCAAACCAAACGGACAATGAATTTGAATTTGAATTCAGCGACCCCGAAAACCTATACATAACCTGAATTAATTGTTTAGCAATGAATTTTGTATGTTCCACCTTGAACTGACCTTGACCCTGACCTGATGGGACCACACGGACAACGGATTTGAATTTAGCGACCCCAAAAACCTACAAGTACCCTGACTTAATTGGTTAGCGGTGTTGTAAGTTTGACCTTGAACTGACCTTGACAACGGATTCGAATTTAGCGACCCTCGAAAACCTATAGGCACCCTGACTTATTTAGTTAGCGATGAATTTTGTAGGTTTGACCTTGAATACACCTTGACCCTGACCTGATGGGACCAAACGGACAACGGATTTGAATTCAGCGACCCCGAATACCTATAGGTACCCTGACTTAATTGGTTAGCGATGAATGTTGTGAGTTTGACCTTGAACTAACCTTGACCCTGACCTGATGGGACCAACTGGACAACAGATTCGAATTCAGCGACCACGAAAATATAAGACCCACCTAGTCTGGTCCGTGTTGCAAGGGTTTAGATTTTGTGGTCCCGTGTTATTTTGAAAATTTTTGGGCATTTTACACCTTTCAATGGATTGTAACTGATTTTAACATATTTTTCATATGGATTTTAATTAAATTTTAAGAGATTTTAAGGATGCCAAGGAAATTCTCAGATTTTTTCAGTGTAAAGTTTATTGTGCAGAATTGTTATTTTTGCGTAGTTCCATGTGAGATTATGCATGGTCTAAAATATATCGTTCTTTTGTAGTTTCTCTACTTTTTACATTACTTCCTTCAATATTTTGGTGTTATTTATTCCATTGCTGTTTCTCCCATAATTATTCTGTATGTAATGATTTTTTATAATGAATTTCCTATAATCAATTAAATATTTTGCAATCTCATACAATCTTTTGAAATCCCATGCAATCTTGAAATCTCACTTGTCAGAGAAAAAGTTATCTTGAAACAAAAGAATCGTCTCTTAAAATTGAGAGTAGATTCGATTTGTGTCAAGCAGCATCCTTTTGACACAATAGGACATTTCCCTGAGCGCTAGTGTGCACCAAAAATGCGAGTAATTAACCCCTCGGATTAATCCAAATCAAGGATTTTATTGAGATTGAATAATTACTTGGAATAAGTGTCCAAAACAGGGCTGTAGGTATAGACAAAGGGGTTTTAAAGTATAAAGAAACTTCTTGAATCAGCTGAGAGCTGGTGCTTAGTACAAAGCTGAGTTTCCTCGTGAAATTTGCTTCAATAGATTAGATAAAATTGGTATAGCAAAGATAGGCCATACTTCTTAAAAAGGATCATCCACGTAAATCAAGATTCGCGATAGTGAAACGCCGCCAAGTACTGAAAAAAAGTAGAAGAAGATTCTAAATACCTATACAAGAAAAAAAATTCGGTGAAGGACGAGATGCGATGAAGAAAGAAATCGCTACCGGAAATTATTATCTGAAACATAATTGAGTTTGAAAACTAAATGTGGAATATATCGGTCAATTCATGAGATATCTTAACCAAACTTTGTCTAAAAAACTTAGATACCTCAATTTTTGTACAAATTATAGTGGAAATCTTGGCAGAACAAAATTCTAAAAATATGGGACAATGTAGTACAATGTTGCAGATGAGGATTTTCCCTAAGATCATTTCAGAATACTCAACTTTGAATGCAGAGTATATTATAACGTGGTGTTCTAGACAATAATGCAGTTCTAAAAAAAAAGTGTAGTTCTTAATATGAAAATGTGCAGTTCTAAATTTTTACCACAACACACTATTAGGACAATTTTTGGATGAATAAGGGAGAAAACAGACGTTTATTTGTCTTTCGATGTATTATATTTCTGTATTCTTTATTTATTTCTGAGATATATTTTTGCTTCATAAATATTTAACAAACATG
>JAABKJ010013589.1:0-10279 GCA_011634705.1 Andricus grossulariae
CCATCCACACATCACTACTTTACCACCGAGCAATGCACGCCTACCCCGAAAGGGAAACGGCTTAATGATATAATAATGTTTGCTTGGGTTTTTATCAAAATTAAAATTATTTAGGAAAAAAATTGTTTAAAAAAATAATAACTATTTGATATTGAAAAAAAATATTTTCAATAAAACTCAACCAAACAAGAAAATAAAGAATCTTTCAATGGATAAAATAAGGACGCGATAATTAGGATTGTTTGAATTTTGCAGCAATTAAAATTGTGTCTATTTTCGTCGATTTCATAAATCATTATAAAGGTTCGACGAATTTTTAGATTTTGAACACTTTCAAGTGTTTAGATAAAAATTCTTTTATTCCAAGCGCTTACAATTTGAAACTTTTCAATTCTAAAGACTTTTAATTTCAATTTATTTAATTTTTAACGCGTAAAACTTATAATTTTTAATTATACTCAATTACTCAGGCTTGAAATTTGGAATGTTTTCAACACAAAAATGTTTAAATATTAACACTTTCAAATAACATTGGTAAAATTGCTAAACCTTTGAATTAAAAAACATACAATATTTTGAAAGTTTAAAATTAAAATTGACCTTTCAAAAATTAAACAGTTCCAGGCTGAAAAGCTTAAAATGTTATACTTCGGAAATAAAAGTTCTCACAATTTAATATGCATTCAAGAATTCTATAAAATTGAAAGGTGATTTTGTAACTGTAGGGTTCGTGAGCAAGTAAAATTTAACGATTCGATTCACACGCATTCCTTGAAAGCAATTCTGAATTAAAATTAAATAAAAAATCATTTAAACCGTTCAAAACATATAGAAGCACGTGGGTTAGTGCATTCCTCGTATGTAGCCGATATAATTACGCCTATGACTCCATTTTTCAAGAGAGAGAGAGAGAGAGAAGAGCATGAACTGTAAACTGTAAATTATCTATGGTTCTATGGTTTTCATCCTATTTAGCAAATGTGGATGATTAACGGGAAGATAAAGGCTTTTATTGTATAAAAATACCTCCATAATTTGAATTACTTTCAATATTTAAATTCCTTTTATGATTGTAATTTCATCTCATAATTTTAAATACATCTTATTACTCAATCAAAGGAGTCAAACTAAAACATTATTTAAATAATATCCTTTCTTTAAAAAATTGTGTTCACAAGATCGCGTGAATACGACTTTCAGTGGCTGTTTTCAGTTTTTTGTTTGTTCTTTTGAATTTTCTGGAATTTTGTAAATCACAATTTCCAAATGTGGTATTTTGATTTAAAAAGTAATTTGTAAACGACACAATTTTAATTAAAAGTAATTCTTTAATAATAAATGCAAAAATTATATTCTTAAACTTTGACATGTTTCAAAAATGACAAAAGGATTCTATTCATAACCTCGTAACCATATTAAAATCGGTAGTCATTTTCCACTTTTCCTTTGAATAATAATTTTTGTTCTAAAATTATTTCAGTAAAGTACTTATATCAAAGCACAAGTTATTAAAGTTTCAACATTTTGGACGATTTCGTTTAGAAATTATAAATAAAAATGTACGCAAAATGTTTTGTTACGAAAAAAAAGCTTTTTAAAAATTTTCAAACTTTTGAAGAGAATAAAAATTTTTTCTAAATATTCCTTGAAAAATTGCAATGATTTTTTATTTTGAAAAATTAATTTTAAGAGAAAATTGAAAAAGATTTTTAAACAATTCAAAACATTTCAAAAATTTGGAAGTTTCGAAGAGATTAGGGATAATTTAAAACTTTGCAAAATTTATGAAAACTTACCAAATATTTCTAAACTTCTTTCAAACGTCTACAAGTCCTAAATATCTTTTAAAATGACTCGAATTTTTCCTAAAATTTTGAAAAATCCTGTAAAATAAAGAATTATACTTTTTCGACAGATCTGAAATCTTTTTGAATTTTTTCAAGAATCTTATAGGAAAATTATATTTATATAACCTAAAAAAGTCAAACAAATGAACTTAAAAATAAATAGTTATTCAAATTTTTATTTTCTATTAAGAATTATGAACCCCCTCAAATTATAATTTGGTTTAAATTTTCTTTCTTTCTTGACTGAAAAATCTTTTTTGGTTGAAAATTCATGCTTTTGGTCTGAAAATTTATCTGTTTTGTTAGAAATTTATGTTTTTTTTTGTGTGGAAAATGCAAATATTTAGTTGACAATTCATATTTTGGGGTTTAAAAATTAAATTTTTTTACAGAACATTCGTCTCTATTGGAAAAAATTCAACCTTTTTTGGTTAAAAAATACAATTTGTTGAAAATTAAACTTTTTTGGTTGAGCATTCACCTATTTTGTTAAAAATTTGTCTTTTTTTACGAATTAAAGTCTTTTCTGCTTGAAATATCAATTATGTATTACACTTTATCGTTTGAAAAATGGTTAAAAAATGTATCTCTTTTAGAAGAAAAGTTGTCTTTTTTGGTTAAAAATCCAACTAATATGGTTGAAAGTTAATCTGTTTTGGTTGCCTTGAACTGTTTATATTTAAAATTACAATATTTTTTAGTTGAAATATCAACTACAGATTACATTTTTCGTTGAAAATTCATTTTTTTTTCTGTTGAAGATACATTATTTTAAACTTCTGATGTTAAATTTTTGTCAATTGTACTGGTCAAATAATTTTTAGAGAAACAAGAAAAAAACCTGCCTCGGCCCGGATTTGAACCAGGAACGCCACTATTCTCGAGTGGAGCGTTAAACCAATTACGCCATTTATCTCTTTGGTTAACAATGTAATTATGTTGCTGAAAATTCGCATTATTTGGTAGAAAATTGATCTATTTGGTTTAAAATTCAAATGTCTTATTGAAACTTCATATGTTTGGGTTTAAAAATGAAACTGTTCTGTAGAAAATTCGTCTCTTTTGGAAAAAATTTGACCTTTTTTGGTTAAGAATACAATTGGTTGAAAATTTGTCTTATTGGATGAATTCACCTGTTTCTTATATCAAAATTAATATATTTTTAGTTGAAAATTAACTTTTTTGTTGAAATTTTGATTTGAAATATCTGAGATCTTCAAAAATCTTTTTAAATTGTCTCAAGAATGTTAGGAAAATTATATTTATATAACCTTCACAACAAATAAAGTTAAAATAATAAGTAGTTATTCGAAATTTGTATTTTGTATTAAAAATTATTTTTGCATCAAATCGAAAAACTACACACGCGCGATTGATGATAGTTTAATTAAAAATCTTGAAAGACATCGAGGCTTAAATTTATCAAGTTTTTTACAAAGACCCATACATTTTCTTCTTCAGAAAAAAAAGATACTAATCCCACCTATTTTTATATAATCACAAAGTGTCTCTATTTGTATTCTACGCCACTGATTAAATGGAGTACGGGCCACTTGCACAGCATTAAGCATGGATAGGAAACACATTGTGTTAAATAGCATCATGTATTCATTCTTTTTCTCTCTCTTTCTTTTTATATTTACTCTAGTCATCGTGCTCCTTTACTGTCTCCCTTCCTTTCTCCCGCAAACCATACTCTAGGCAGGAAATGATGACGCGGCCTCAATACCGAGTAAACGAGGAGGAACGGAAACCCAGCATCGCGTACTTTACCTGGCACTGTCATCACTTTCTGCACATTTTCTGGCGATAATTCTATCTTCTTAGAGTGACCACGATGACCAGATGGCTTGATTGGAAAATCAGGACATTATCCCACTTCTCATCCCCTTCAACCTCTAATTTCCCCCATCCCTAATACAATTTAACTTGAAGCGCGTGATTTATAAAACAGGGTTAATTAAAAACAGAAATTAATGTTCAACCAAAAAGATCAATGTTTAATCTATAAGATTCATTTTCAACTAGAAAACAGCAATTTTCAACCCAAAATGGAATAATTACATTTTCAATTAAAACAGTTAATTGTTAACCATAAAAAACGAATTTTAAACAAAATGGTTAAACTTTAAACCAAAGAAATGAATCGTCAACCAAAAAGGTTAATTTTTCATCAAGAAGAGTAATATTCTAACACAAAAGACGAATTTTCAACAAAATGCATGAATTTTCAACTAAAAAATATTATGGAATAGTTACATTTTTAGTCAAAAAATTAGTTTTTAACAAATTAAAAGCGAATTTTCAACAAAATAGTTAAATTTTCGACAAAAAAAAAAGGATTTTGAATTAAAATGATGAATCGTCAACCAAAAAAATGAATTTTTAATAAATTAATTCCAGTTTCAACTAAATAGTTGAATTTTCAACGAAAAATGTAGTAGCTGATATTTCAACCAAAGGAGACGAATTTTCAACAAGATATTTAAAAACTCTTGGATCAAAAAAGATTACTTTTCAATCAAGCAGCTGTATTTTTAGCCAATAAAGATGAAATTTCGAGGACAACAGACGATTTTTAAAACCAAGAACACGAGTTTTCAACCAAGAAAGATTTTTCGTATGATAAAGACAAAAAATGCATCCAAAATGTGGAATTTTCATGCCAAAAAGATTAATTTTCTACAAAACAGTTAAATGTTCAACAAAAAAGTTAATATTCAACCGAATAGTTGAATTTTCGAGCCAAAATAACGAATGTTTCAGGAGGCACTTGCATTATCATTAAAAAAGTTCATTTTCAACCAAGAAAGATAAATCCAACAAAAAGGATGACTTTTCTACACAAAAAGATAAATTTTTAACAGAATAGTTGAATTTTCTACAAAAATAGCTTACTTTTCAACAAAAAATATGAAATTTCAACAAAAAAGTTTGTTTTCAACCGAATATCTCAATTTTGTACCAAATTGTTGAATTTTGAAGCCAAAAATATGAATTTTCAAAAAAAAAAAGTTAATTTTCAACCAAAAAGTTAAATTTTCTACCTGAAAATATGAACCTTCAACAAAAAGAAAATTAATTTTTTACAAAGAAGTTCAACTTTAAACTAAGTAGTTAAATTTTCAACCCAAAAAGATGAATACTAAAAAAATATGTAATAGTTAAATTTTCAACAAAAAAAGATACATTTTTAACCAAATAGTTAATTTTTTAACTAAAAAAGATCAACTTTCAACTAAAAATGGAATTGTTAAATTTTCAAGCAAAAAAGAAACAAAATTTTAATAAAATAGTTACATTTTTAACAAAAAAAAATTAATTTTTGACAAAGCAGTTCAAGTTTCTAGCAAGTAGTAGAATTTTTGACCAAACAAATCACTTTTAACGAAATAGTTGCATTTTAAACAAAATAGTTCAATTTTTAACCATAGGAAATGAATTCCGAACAAAAAATATAATAATAGACTTTTCAACACAAAAAAATTAACTTTTAAGCAAACTTTGTTAAAATTAATCATCACGAAACATTCGTAACATTACTTCACCCCCCCCCCCCCTTATTAACCGAAGTTTTTAGCGCGAGTATTTTGTTCATACCCTGTCTTTAAAAACAAAAAAATGCAAAATCCAATTCAACTTCTGGTGTTTTCTGAAATAAAGGAAAAAATTTTTATTTCGCAGATTAAAATAAAAATTGAAATTAAAAATCCAAATCTGACCTGTAATAGATGATCGAAAAATAAGTTGAATATAACAATTGTTATTTTTTAAGTGGAGCCTAAAAAATCTTGAATTTGGCATGCATTTAAATTTAAATAAAAATAGATAGGTACTTGATATTTAGTCGGAACCTTAAGATATTTCAGTGGCTACATACAAACTTCATTACTTCCTGCCTTATGAATCTTTCATACAGAATACAATGGAGTTCTATTGGGACCAGGATGTTGATCCTGGTTTGCCCTAAGTAGAAAAGCAGTGGCGTAACTTTACTCAAAACGCATTTGATCTTCCCAAATTCTCATGAGGGACCTACTTAAATTACGTAACAGCTCAAGGAGGGAGGTCGAGAGATTTTGTTACGATTTGTTACAGTAGGGGGGAGGGGGTCCTTAACCCATGTACGTAATTTTTGGACATTCGCAAATGAAAAAAATAACTCGCAGTAATTGTACAAAAAGTTAATATGAATTTAACTTTACACGCCAAAGAAACCTGACGAGTGGAAAACGAACCTAGCCAACAATTTTTAAAAAATTCAGGGAATTTTATTGGTCAGGGAAAAGTCAGGGATTTAGAAAAAAAATCTTGCAAAAATCAGGGAATTTCTATAACTTTAAATAACTGTCAAGCAGAATAAAGTTGAAATTTTTTTTTTAATTTGAAATTGTTTTATTCCGTTTATAGAAGATTCTAGGTTGAAAATGTTAAAAATGTAAGATTCTGGTCTTTGAATATTAATGGTCAGGGAAAATAAAAAATGTCCAGGGAAAAATTAGAGGATTTTTAAAATGAGGTGTCGAAAACTCAACTGAAATCTTTTTTGGATGAAAATTCAACTTTTTTTTTAATCTGTCTTTTTAATCTAAAAATGCATCTATTTTAGTAGAAATTGCATCTTTCTTGGATAAAAATGCAACTGCTTGTTTGAAAGTTCAACAATTTTGTTAAAAAGTCATCCTTTTTGGTTGAAAATTCAACTGTTTTGTTGAAAATTCGTGTTTTTGGGTTGAAAAGTCAAGTACAAAAAATCATACTCAGTAGTTAACAAACATACTTGTTTTAAATAAATTATTATTGTTTATAACTATCTTCTCTTAGATTAATGCTAGAAACTTGCGAGTTTTTCTGAAATCTTCAGCTTTTCTTTGAATTTTTAGTTATGAACAAATAATTAATATTAATTTAAACAAGAAGACTCTCAGTAACTACTTTAAGGAAAATTTACATTTAATATGACCCATATATAAAATTTAAAGAATATTTCAAATATATGTTTTATTTCAGAAAAATATATTCACCAAACATGAGATTTTTTATACAAGTGATTCTCTCTAATGTTTATTTATTACTTTCTGATAACTAAAAAGCCAAAGCAAAGTAACAAATTCCCCAAAAAAACCCGCAACTTTCTAGCAATTATCTAAGAAAAGATAGTTATGAATAATAAATTGTTTAAACAATTATGTTTGTAAACTTGCAATCATATTACCTCACTAAGTGAAAAGTGGACAAAAAGTTAAATTTTTTAGAAAAAAACACAACTATCTAGCGTTATTGTAGTAAAAGATAGTAATAAACAATAACCATTTATTTGAACAATTATTTTTGTTAATTTTAATTATTTATGACCTCAATCAAGTTAAAAAATTCAAAATAAGTTGAAAATTCGGAAAAATCGCGACTTTATAACTCTATACTAAGAGGAAATTGTTTAAAACAATAATAAATTATTTAAACAATGTAAACATCTAATTATCAGTAGGAAGTAGTATTTTATGTATTAGAAACAATTTTTTTTTTAAATCGTAAGAAATCATAATTAGTGCCAAAAACTCGCGAAACCCAAATTTTTCACTTAGGGGGTTTTTTAGGGACCCGACAAAACAGACTTATGGGGATAATATTTCAAACGTAATTATTCATTTGTATTTTATAGTTAATTGTGAAGAGAAATGTTGAGTGTCAACTCAAAGTATCATACGATATGCATGAAAATTCGAGAAAAAAATTTTCCTATGCATTTTTGACCATCCTACTGCAAAAAACTCAATACATATTTTTTTACGACACACCCCCTAAACGGGTTTCGTTTGGTGAAAAAATAAATGCACTATATTTTTCTTTCCTGTTTAAAATAATTTCAAAGCTTGGTCCTGGGGCCTTAAACAATCCCAGAATAAAAAAAAAGGATTAATGGATGTTAATTTTCATAAATATAAAAGAGATAATTCTCAAAGAATGTGGTGTAGACGAGACACTAATTGACATATGTGAAAGAAATTCTTTGAGATGGTTTGGGCATGTTGAGAGAATGAAAGATGAACGACTAACGATACAAGTGTGGGCAGACCGCAGAAAGAATGGTTAGAATGTATGAATGACACCCTAATTCGAAGAGACATAAGCCATAGAAATACGAGAGCTTGCATAAGAAAATGCATGGACGTGAAGGAAGCCAGAGTGGTATGCCAGGACAGAAAAGTGTGGCGACAAATAGTTTATGAGAAATGCATGAAGAAGAGTGTCAGTGGAGTGAATTACGTCTGAAACAAAAGACCTTTGGTACTAATGGGCCCGAGTGGGGAGCTTTACATGATGACTTTGTGAGGTACTTCACTTGGGGTGATCGCTAGAGAGATTGATCAGCGACCTGGGTAGGAGCAGTTTTGCGAAACGAACGTTGTATTTAAATAAACATCACGGGAATTCTAGATCAATCTAAAACGCAATACCCCTTCCCCACATTACCGCCTTCCACACTGAATGAGTCACGCTTACCCCGAAACGGATATGGCTGAATAGTATAATAATAATAATAATAATACGCACGATGTTATCTCGCGTAAATTTCCCGATCTTTCTTACGTTCTAGGACATTAGGAGCAGAAGTAGATGACGTACACGTTCTAGTTGCTTCGGGATTGGTTGCTTTAAGAAACCACGATCGTAGCTTCCGGAGCCTGCAACTTCTTCTATACGCTTCTGTACCCCAATCATAAAAAGGGCTATAAGATCAGCCAAATTCGCTTCCCAAATTTGGTAAATTACAGAAATAACCTTGATTCCTTTTAAGCCTCTGAAATTTATAACTGAGCAGATGTTCGTCAACTGCAGAGATTCTAATAGACCTTTATCTGATTGTATATTTTCCATTTTTGTCGCCTCTTTATGATTTGATCCTAAACTACATCCGGAAGCCTTTTTAAAATTCCGTATTTGATGTAATTACTACTCAGAAGTGATGCTCTGGTCATTGCTAAGTATTAGATCTCCGAGCTTCCTTAAGTGTGTTATTGTAGACAACCCTCTGACAAATCTGAGGAGAGCCAGCACATTGTTTTCGGCTTTTTACGAATTTTAGCCAATAGACATCGACGATCCTTCCAATCTCATATTTAACCCATCGTAAGCTACTTTGTACATATTTTTGACATCCCTTCTGTAATTCTCATCACTCCCGAATAAAGAGCGGCTCCTCAAAACTGACAGATACCTTTCATCCGCTGTAGCGAAAACTTGTTTAATACCGTGAAAATAAACGTATTTTATTTTTAGTATTAACATATAGACTGTTTCATTCAATAAAAAAAAAGAACCCAACCATTTTTTAACATTAATCTTAATTTCATCATTTCTAACCACACAGAACTTCCTATACTACGGCCCACTGTCGCATGTAAGGAGGCCCTCGCCAAATACAAATTTTCCCCAACATTTTGAAATCGTATTTGCTTAGACAGTGTCTAGGCGGTCAGAATTCTAGACCAATAGTCCATCCGTCTTGAAACGAATATTTGTACAGAAACCTGGACGCTAATTATGGACGTATCATGTCCAATAGTCCCAAAATGAAGATTTTTGCGCATTATTAGTATCAAAAACTCTATAATTTTGTGTCAAGCGTGATCAATCACTCTTCTTCGAACAGTCACTATACTACCCACCGTCCAACCACATGGAAAGGGTGTAGAGCATAACCGATCACTCTTCTGTAATGGGCCCCATACTGCCCCCCCCCCCCATGGAAAAAGGGGTCAATGTGTGCCCAAAGACTCTTTTGTGACCAATCATACAAAACTTAAATTCGTGATAATTTTTCCAAGATGATTTGAATCCAAGTAAATATTCTATTCTTTTAGAATTTTAGGAAGAATAGCCGTTTCACTGTTTGCAGGTCGTGAGTCTAGAATCTGGAGGAATGTCTATTAACTTGACACTCCGTACTATTAAAACGAAATTTCTCATTAATTCCATATTAAAAAATAAGTATGAACAGTCGGTAATTGATGGTACATATAAAATTAAATTAGTATTCATTTTGACAAATGAGATTGTCTAAACATGGTTTATTTGAATATCAATGCAATGCGACAACAGAAAAGTGTTAAGTTTCCTTGCGAGTCTAAACATTCTTTCGTAGATAAATATCTAAAAATTGAAACTAAACCAACCAAATAGCGAATACAGCTACAATTTTGCATTACACAGGCCGACAAATTTTAAAGCCAGAGACCAGACCTAACATTTCCGAAGGATTTTGATGCGATAAATCCGAATCCGAGCTCAAAATTGCTCCTGTACGTCAGGTTTTCAAGATATCCTAAACTAAAAGTGCAAAAAACGCGTTTGTCAGCTGTTTTTGAGGTTATGTAACCGAACAAGAAAAATGTCTACCACAAAAGCTAATATGGAATTTGAAAGTACTA
>JAABKJ010013590.1:0-10279 GCA_011634705.1 Andricus grossulariae
TCTTTATAAAGCAATCAATTTCTCAATAAATATAATTGATGACATTAAACTTAATCAAATATTGTAATAACACTTTTTAAAATATTTTCTTCACAGGAGAAAGGAAAAAGTGAGAGGTTGTTTTTGGTTGACCTTTTCCCCTTTTCTCTCCCTTTTTTCATTGTGTTATTCTTGTCTCTAATGAGCTGAGAAGTGAGGTTTTTGGGAAGTTTATTTTTAAATTGTGAATCAATTTTTTGCTTATTCTGCAATAATTATTCATGATGAAATGGATTCACTCGGATTGGGCATCGGATGGAGGAGTGAAAATTTGTTTCCGATTGGTGTGTGATTCATTCGAACAGGTGTCGGATTCAATCGGATTCATTCTGGTTGAATTCAAGAAGTCACACGTATTCAAAAGGATTCGAAGCAAAAATTGAAAAATTGATTTAGCAATGGTTCGGATTGAAGTTGGTGCTGATACGTGAATAGAGAAGGATTGATAAGTGAGCCTCGCATTCATTCGGATTGAATTTGGGGTTGATACGTGTATTGAGTTTGGGATTTAATTTGGGTTTGAAACATGGATTGATAAGGGTTGAAGATGATTGAAAAAATGCTTCGGATTGTTTCGGGATAATTTGAATTGGTTGCAACTGCAAAAGAAATTTCAAAGTAAATTACAAAATTTTTCAAATGACGAAACCACGCGTCCTCAAGCGCGTGATCAGTCTTGTTATGTTGGACATTGGGTTAAATATCATAGATTAGGTTTTTCTTGCTTGCGAATGATAGAGGCATATCGGATTAGCAATTCGGGGTTAAACGGAACTATTTAGGTCCAATATGTTATCTCTCTTCCCCAAGTTCTCCCAACTTCGATCGTGCAAAGTAGTTGGAGATTTTCCGGTAGCCTGGCTGAGCTTTGAGGACCCTCGAGCTCGTTTTGCTGTAACTGACTGCACTGTGACACCATGACGCAGCGCAGCCGCGAGGGCAGATTGGACAGTTATTGCATTCTGGGTAAGATTAATTGGGCCGGGAACCACGCCACGCAACGCACGAGTCTGCTCGCGCCTAACTATGTCTCAGACAGTTAGGGATGAGCGGTGATTAACCGATTGCGCTCAACGCTAGAACAAATCCCCTTTTCCCCTTTCCCATTTCACCCTGCCCCTTTCCCCTTCAGCCATTACCCCTGTGCCCTTTTCTATAATAGCCATTGAGTAATAGAGATTCCCATTATTAAATAGCTCGAGAGGGAATCACTCTTCCTTCATGATATTGGACTGCATCTCGAGTTCTCAAATATTGCTGCCCCCCCAACAAATTAGAGTGTATTGAGAGTCAATAAAATTGCGGCCAGCGCATCCAAACTTTGATTAAATTAGAAAATTTATTTAGGCATTGATTGCGTTTTATTCATTGTTATTTACGAGCGGGAAACTCTAGTAATCCGTGGACGGCTCGATTATCCGAGACTGGTAATCCAGTGTAATCGGGACAAAACAGAATAATTTAATCCACTTGCGATCCCGGCAATCCACCTGTAAGACTGAGTAATCCAATTTTCATCTGGCGAAATCCAGTTCTAATCCGCCGTAATCCACGTGTAATCCAGACTATTTCAAATAATTTTGAGGAATAGTATTGCAATGTAATCAGTTTGTAATTCAACCGTAAGTTGGACCAATCCACTTGTAATACAGACTAATTCCAGTAATTGAGAGGAATCCCAGTATTGCCGAGTAATATCTTGCAATCAAAAGTAATCCAACTGTAAGCTGGAGCAATCCAATTGTAACATCGAGTAATCCAGTTCTCATCCGGGATAATCCACTTGTAATCCAGAGTAACACCAGTATGCAGGAGTAATCCTCTTGAAATCAGAAGTAATCCATCTGCAAGCTTGAGTAATCTATAAACTGGAGTAATCTTCTTGTAATCCAAACTAATTTACCTGCATTCCGGCATAATCCACTTGTGATTCATAGTAATCAAGTTCCAATCCTCAGTTATCAACTTTTCACTGTTCCATTTTTAGTTAAAATTTGTCTTCCTTAGTGTTTTCAATTGAAAATGTAACTATTCCATTTTCAGTTCAGAAATCAACAATTTGGCTGGATCTTTTTTAGCTGAAAATTCGTCTATTTTGTTTCATTTTGTCTTTTACGGTAGAAAATTAATATTCTTTGTCAAAAATTCAACTATTTGTTAAAAATTTATCTTTTCAGTTTTTTTTCTGATTGAAGATTCTCAATTTGAGTCGAAAATGGTTTGGTTACAAATGTAACCATTTTGTTTTGAAAGTTCGCTTTTGAATTTTAAAAACTCATTTTTTCAAATTAAAATTTCACTGTTCCATTTGTTGTGAAAATTTGTGTTTCTCTGTTGAAAATTACTGTATTTTGTGAAAACTTCGTTTTGTATATAAAATTAAGATTCCTGCTTGAAAATTTAACTATTATGTTGAAGATTAATTTCTTTTTGATAAAAAAATTATTTTTTTTTTATTGAAAATGTGGCTATTCCATTTTCAGTTCAAAAATCAACTATTTGGCTAAAAATCTATTATTTTTAGCTGAAAATTTGTCCATTTTGTTGCATATTCGTCTTGTATGGTAGAAAATTAATATTCTTTGTTGAAAATTCAACTATTTTTAAAAAATTTATCTTTTCAGTTTTTTCTGATTGAAGATTCTTAATTTGAGTTGGAAATGGTTTGGTTACAAATGAAACCATTTTGTTTTCAAAATTCGCTTTTTAATTTTGAAAAATCTTTTTTTTTTTAATGAAAATTTCACTGTTCCATTTTTTGTGAAAATTTGTCTTTCTTAGTTGAAAATTACTGTATTTTGTGGATATTTGGTTCTTCATAAAAAAATTAAGATTCTTACTTGAAAATTCAGCTATTCTTTCGAAGATTGATTTCGTTTTGGTAAAAAAATTATTTTTATTATTGAAAATGTCACTATTCCATTTTCAGTTCAAAAATCAACTATTTGGCTGAAAATCTGTTATTTTTAGCTGAAAATTCGTCCATTTTGTTGCATATTCGTCTTTTACGGTAGAAAATTAATAATATTTGTTGAAAATTCAATTATTTGTTAAAAATTTATCTTTTCAGTTTTTTTTTCTGATTGAAGATTCTCAATTTGAGTTGAAAATAGTTTGGTTACAAATGTAACCATTTTGTTTTGAAAATTCGCTTTTTAATTTTGAAAACTCATTTTTTAAAATTAAAATTTCACTGTTCCATTTTTTGTGAAAATTTGCGTTTCTTTGTTGAAAATTACTGTATTTTGTGAAAACTTTGTTTTTTATATAAAATTAAGATTCTTGCTTGAAAATTCAACTATTATGTTGAAAATTAATTTTCTTTTGTTAAAAAAATTATTTTTATCATTAAGAATTTAACTATTCCGTTTTCAGTTCAAAAATCATCAATTTTTCTGAAAATCTATTATTTTCAGCTGAAAATTCGTCCATTATGTTGCGTATTCGTCTTTTACGGTAGAAAATTAATATTCTTTGTTGAAAATTCAACTATTTTTCAAATAGTTATCTCTTTAGTTTTTTCTGATTGAAGATTTTTAATTTGAGTTGGGAATGGTTTGGTTACAAATGTAACCATTTTGTAGAAAATTAATAATCTTCGTTGAAAATTCCACTATTCGTTAAAAATGTATCTTTTTAGTTTTTCTCTGATTGAAGATTCATGATTTAAGTTGAAAATGGTTTGGTTACAAATGTAACCATTTTGTTTTGAAATTTGTTTTTTGATTGAAAAATAATTTGTTTTAACTGCAAATTCAACTGTTACAATTTTCAGTGAAAATTTTTCATTCTTAGTTGAAAATTACTTTATTTTGTGGAAATTTTGTTTTTTACAGAAAATTAAGATTCTTGCTTGAAGATTCAATTATTATGTGGAAAATTAATTTTGTTTTTACAAAAAGTAATTTTTTTAATTCAAAATTTAACCATACCATTTTCAGTTGAAAAATCAACAATTTGGCTGAAAACCTATCTTTTTTAGTTGTTAATTCAACAATTTGGATGAAAGTTCGTCTGTCCCGTCAAAAAATTAATGATCTTGATTGACAATTTATGTTTTTGGTTAAGAAATTAATTATTTTGTGTGAAATTATATATTTTTAAAATGATATTAGATTATATATATAATTATAATTATAAATAAATTTTTTAGAAATTAAATTTAAAAGTTATTTGAAAAATAATAAGAAATAAAATTATTTTTCTGTAGATTCCTGTTCGAGCTAGTCTTTTTCGGATTCAGAAGAGCGATATATCTTATTTTTAAAATTTTTATTCAATTCGAATGGAGAAAAATTTGGTGAATGATTTATTTCTGAATTTCAAGAGATTTTTTATTTTTAATTTATTTCCGAATTCGGATGTGGATATTTTGTATTTTTTAAATTTTGACATATTGGTTAATATTTTAATTGACTTGAACTGGAAAAAAATTTGTACTTTTCACATTTTTTTTCATATAGAATGGGTGGAATCTTTTATTTCTGACCTTTTCGGAACTGGAAGTGAGATTTTTTTATTTTTAACATTGTGAGTGGGTTCACTAGGGTCAAATTATATATTTTGGATATTTTACTTGAGATGGAGGGGGGGAATTTTGCAGGTTAATTTTTTTCAAAGTTTTGTTTTTGAAATGTTTAATTTATATAATTTTCATGTTTGAAATTGTGCAATTTCATTTCAATTGCCTCTTTAAAATTATTCAGTTTTTAAAGTTAAATGTGAAAATGTTAGATTTCAAGTCCCTTAATTTTCAATTGTTCAATTTTGACCATTTTAGATTTAAATGCATTTTCCTAAAATATTTCCTAATTTGAACATGGAAACCTGAGAAATGTAACAGTTTTGAATCAAATGTCGGCAAATTTGAACAATTATATTTTTTCTTTCGAACACATCTGATTGGCATTAATTGATATTAAAAAAAATAATAATAATATGTTGAGTTTTTGATGTAAAAGCATTAAAAGGAAAAAACCGAACATTTATTTCTAGTCGAAAGAAAAACACTTTAAATTACACTAGTCTACAAATGAAAAAGAATTTTTTTATTATAAATATAGTGGAACTATATTTTCCAAATGCATTTTGGCCTGCTAAACTTGAAAATCGTATTGAAAATTTTTGTTATGGATTGCTTTCCGAAATTTTGTGAAAACTTAAACTATAGTTTAGAATTTCGTTTTGAAAACAGTAACTTTCCATTGAAATTATCAAAGTTTCAAAGATGATAAATTAATAATTATTATGTAACATTAAAAGTGTTCAAAAAGATTTTTTTGAACTAAAGAAAGAGATTTCTCTATAAAAAAATATTTCCATCATTTTTACTATTTCAAATTGAATAATTTTACATTTCAAACCTCAAGAGTTTGATTATTCTAAAACATTTGAAAATTATGATTTAAAATTAAAAGCTTTGAAAATAAATTAATTCAAACTTGAGGCCTTCAAAATTAAACAATTCCAAACTTTGTTTAACATAAGGTATTCTCTAATTATTATTCTAAAAGAAACCCATTTAAAATTAATGATTTTCAAATTCGCCATATAAATTAAATATTTTTATATTTTTGTTATTTATATATATTTTTTATTTCCTAATTGAATTATTATCAATAATATGTCATTCTGGTTTATAAATACTTATTCAGATTCAATTCTAATTGAAAGAAAATTGTATTTGTAGATTGTTGTATGCAAATGACGAGGCAAATGATTACTTTTTGCGTTGTTCCCGGAAGAAATGCTATGGGAATTGAATAATTTTTTTATGTATATATTATAATTTTCTGATGGGACAAGTTCAGACTACGTGGATATACCTTAGACTATTAAAGTATTCACATCCCCTCGGAGGTTACCCCACTTTGAAATATGGCCTCCGGGCACATGTAACAGCTACGTGGCATACAAGCAACCATACGTCGTTTATTCATAACTGTCCTCATACGCCATAACTTGAAATTTCCGACATTCGCTTCACAGACTTCTTAAAGTGACGGAAAGTCTAAAAAAATATCAGTTCCACAGCTTTTTGATTTTTGAAAATAATTTTTGAAATGATAAAAATAAAGTTTGCAACATTCATCAGGAAGCTTTTATGGGTTAACCATATGTTTCACCTATAATGCGGAAACAGTAGAAGCATAAAAACAAAGTATACAATTTACAACTATTTCATTTGTTCGATAAAAATTTAACTCGTTTTGAAAATAAATCTTTTCCTCAAACTAACAAGTGCATTTTGATAAAAATTTGTCGCTTCTGGTAGAAAATTAATCTTCTTGGTTGAAAATTCATCATTCCGATTGAAAATATAACCAAATGGTTGAGAGTTTAATTTTATTTAAAAAAATGTTTGTTGTTGATTGAAAAGTTGTCTTCCAACTAGATAGTTGAATTTTCAAGTGAAAATGATTAATTTTTTAACAAAAAATAAAATAATTAATATTTCAGTTCGAAAACTTGTTTTTCGTCCCCAAAAATATACAAATTTTCAACAAAATAATTACATTTTTAACCAAACAGATGAATCTTTAACTGGCAAAATAAATTTTTAACAAAGTATTTTAACTTTCAACCAAGAAGTTGAATTTTTAATCAAGAAGATTTATTTTCTACTGAAAATACCAAATCATAAATAAACTACATAAATTTTCTACAAAATACTATAATTTTCAGATAAAAACGATCAATTCTTAAACAAAAATGGAAAAGTTGAATTTCCAGCCTAAAAACTTAATTTTTAAACAAAAAAACGAATTTTCAACAAAATAGTTGATTATTGAAAAAAGAAAGATTAATTTTCAGCAACAAAATGGGAGAATTAATTTTGTATCAAAAAAATTAATTTTCAAACAAACGAAACAACCGAATTTTCAACTGAATCGTTTTATATTCAACCAAACATATGAATCTTCGAGTAAAAAAAAATTGACTGTAAAAAATTAGTTTAAATTTTAATTAAATTGTTGAATTTTCGATCAATAAAATTAATTTTCTACTAAAAATTACGAATTTCCAACAAATACATGAATTTTCAACCTAATAGTAGAATTTCCAACACAAAATTTGATTTTTTAAACAAAAAAGATTAATTTAAAACAAAAAATTAAATTATTAATTTTTCATTTAAAAAAATTAATTCTCAAACAATAAAAAAAGAAGAATTTTTAACAAAGTAGTTGAATTTTCAACCAAACGTATGTATCTTCAACTAATAGAATAAGTGTTAACATTTTTTTTTTTTAATTACAACCAATCTGATTAATTTTTAATCGAGAAGATTAACTTTCTACTAAAATTGACGAACTTTCAATATAATACATGCATTTTCTAATAAATAGTAAATTTTTTGAATAAAAACAATAAATTTCTAACGAAAAATAATGATATGATAAATAAAAATAAATAATAACTAAATTTTGAGTTAAAATCTCAATTTTAAAACAACAAAGAACAAAAAAATGTCAACAAAATGGTTTAATATTTAACCAAACAGATAAATCTTAAACTAATAAAATAAATTTTCAACAAAGTAGTTTAATTTTGAACCAAGTAGTTTAATTTGTAATTAAGAAGATGTATTTTCCACTAAAGATAACAAATTTTCAACAAAATACATGAATTTTCAACCAAATAATAGAATTTTCAAATAAAAGCGATCGGTTTTCAAACGAAAATGGAAAAGTTAAATATTCAGTTAAATAATTAATTTTTTGAGAAACGAAAAAAACGAATTTGTAACAAAATAGTTAGATTTTTAAATAAACATGATCTATTTTCAAACAAAAAAGAGAATAATTAAATTTTTAGTCACAAAATTATTAAAAAACAAACAAAAAACGAATTTTCAACAAGAGTTGAACTTTTAAATAAATGCAATCAATTTTTCACCAAAAATGTGATGATTTAATTTTTTATTCAAAAAATCTTTTTTAAACAAAAAAAAAACGACTTTTCAATCAAACACATGAATCTTCAAGCAACAAAATAAAGGTTGAAAAAATTAGTTTAGTTTTTAGAAAAGATGTTGAATGTTTAATCGAGAAAATTAATTTTCTACTAAAAATGGCGAATTTTCAAATAAATAGTGATATTTTTAAATAAAAACGAACAATTTTTAACCAAAAATAAAACAACTGAATTTTCAGTTAGAAAACTTTATTTTCAAACAAACAAGAAAACCAATTTTCAACAAAATAGTTTAACTTTCAACTAAACATTTGAATCTTGAAGTAATGAAGAAAATTTAAATTAGTTTAATTTTTTAACTATGTTGTTGAATTTTCAATTGAGAAGATTAATTTTCTACTAAAAATGACATATTTTCAACTGAAATGTAAGATTTTCAAATAAAAACGATTAATTATTAACCAAAAATAAAATAAAAACTAAATTTTCATTCAGAAAACTTCATTTTCAAACAACAAAGAAACGAATTTTTAACAAAATACTTTAACTTTCAACCAAGCACATAAATCTTCAATTAATAAATGTTTTTTCAATGAGTTAGATTTTCAAAAAAGTTGATGAATTTTTAATCGAAAAGATTAACTTTTTCTAAAAATGACTAATTTTCAACAAAATACATTAATGTCGACCGAAATAGTAGAATTTTTGAATAAAAACTATCAATTTTTAAGTAAGAATGGAATAGTTAAATTTTCAGTTTAAAAAATTAATTTCTAAACAAAAAGAAAAGAATTTCCAACCAAACAGATAAATCTTCAACTAATGAAATGAATTTTCAAGAAACTATTTTAGCTTTTAACCAACAGGTTTAATTTTTAATCAAGAAGATTTATTTTTCACTAAAAATAACAAATTTCCAACAAAATACATGAATTTTTAAATAGATAGTAGAATTTTCGAATTAAAGTTATTAATTTTCAAACAAAAATATTCAGTTGAAAAATTCATATTTAAACAAACAAGAAAACGAATTTTCCATCAAATATTTGAGATTTCAAATAAAAACGATCTATTTCAAAATAAAATGGAATAACTAAGTTTTCATTTAAAAGATTATTCTCAAACAAACAAACCAAAAACGAATTTTCAACAAAATAGTTGAATTCTCTACTAAACACATAAATCTTCAAGTAATAAAATAAATTTATAAGAAAACAGTTTTCAACCAAATTGTTGAATTTTTAATCGAGAAGATTAATTTTCGACTAAAAATGACAAAGTTTCAACTAAATAGTAAAATTTTAAAATGAAAACGATAAATTTTTAACCATAGTAAAATAATGACTACATTTTCAGTTACAAAACTCTATTTTCAAACGAGACAACAAAATTAATTTTCAACAAAATAGTTTAATTTTCCACTAAAAAAAATGAATCTTCAAGTAAAAACATCGATTTTTTTGAAATAATTTAATTTTCAACCAAGTTGTTAAATTGCGAATCGAGAAGATTTATTCTTTACTGAAAACAACAAATTTTAAACAAAATACATGAATTTTCATTTGAATAGTAGGACTTTTAAATAAAAACGATCAATTTCCAACCAAAAATGGAATAGTTAAATTTTCAGTTAAAAAATTAATTTCCAACCAAAAAAAACGAATTTTCAACAAAGTAGGGTAATTTCAACAAAGCAGATAAATCTTCAACTAATAAAATGAATTTTCAACAAAGTATTTTAAATGTTAACCAAGTAATTACATTTTTAATCAAGAACGATTATTTTCCACTGAAAATAAAAAATTTTAAACAAAATACAAGAATTTCACAATAAAAACGATCAATTTTCAACAGAAAATAGAATAGTAGAATTTTCAGTTAAAAAAATGAATTTTCAAAAAAAAAATAACAAAATAATTATATCTTAAACCAATAAAATGATTCTTTAACAAAATATTTCAAAGCAGTAACAAAGTTCCAATGTAGAATGATGGCGAAACCTTAGAAAAAATATGTTTTGCCGTCAAATTCTACATTTTTAACAAACAATCATTCAAGGGAAAAGGTTTGGAAAATTGCGAGATGAGAAGACCTCTATGCTGAAAACTATTCTTTTAATCTGATTCTGTTTGAGGATGACTCGAATTTAAGCATGTATAATATTGAAACAAAAAATAAAATTTGCTTTCTTAAGCTTTTCTTTTTCCAAAATCAGTGGTTAAAAAATGAGGAAAATTTTGTTGATCTTTTCTGGATATTTTAAACGTGTGGGAGAGATTGATGTGTTTAGTTGAAAATTAAACTATTTTCTTAAAAATTCGAA
>JAABKJ010013591.1:0-10279 GCA_011634705.1 Andricus grossulariae
TCACACGAATAGCCACATCGAGTTGAAAATTTGGGATAATAAATAAGAAGCACTAAGAAACGCGACTCTGGTCCTAATTTTTTATAATGATGAAAAAAGCAAAAAAAAATTATTTACAGAAAAAACGTTTTTCATAATTATAAAAATTTAGGACCAGAGCCGCGTTTCTTAGTGCTTCTTATTTATTATCCCAAATCTTCAACTCGATGTTGCTATTCGTGTGAAAATAAGTTTACAAATAAAAAAAGTGTCGGTAAGGTAGGAGGCCGGTCACGTGGCCCACTCGTTACATGGTCTTAAAACGACATCTAAGGAGAAAGGAATGATCTAGAATTTGCGATTAAAGTTTTTATTTAAAAAATGTTGTGTTGAACATGGGATTTTAAAAATTCATATTTTTGGTTCACAATTCTTTTTTTTTAGTTACAAAATCCTTTCTTCAACTGGGACCTTGACTATTCCGTTATTGATTGGTTATTCATCATTTTTAGTTAAAAATTCAACTATTTGGTTGAAAGTTCACTTTTTTTTATTAAAAATTTGTCTTTTTATAGAAAATAATCTTCATGGTAGAAAATTCAACTATGTACTTGGTTCAAAGTTGAACCACTTTGTTAAAAATTCATTTTTGGTTGAAGATGCATAATTTTAGTTGAAAATGCATCTCTCTGGTTCAAAAATGAGCTAATTTTTTTATTGATGATATTGCTATTTCATTTTTAGTTGAAAATTTATCTTCTTTAGTTGAAAATTCAACTGTTTGGCTGAAAATGTATCTTTTTTAGTTGGAAATACAACTGTTTGATTGAAAATGTATATTTTTCAGTTGAAAATTCAACGACTATTTGGTTGAAAAATCGTTGTTTGGTTAACAATTTATTTTTTAACTAAAACTTGAATTATTTTAGCTGAAAATTCATCCTTTAGGTGTATAAAATTTTTTTTTGTATAAAATTCAACTTTTTCGTTAAAAATTAGTCGTTTTGGGTTAAAAATGGAACTACTTGGTAGATAATTCAGCCATTTGATTGCCAGTAAACTTTCTTTGTGGAAATTTCATAAAACTGTTATGTTGAAAATTTGTCTTTTGGGATAAAAAGTCAAATAATTTGGTAGAAAAATCAGCTATTTATTTGACATTTTTTGTTGCTGTGAAATTCATGTTTTTGGGTTCAAAATTCAATTATCTGGTTAAATATTTTGGTGAAAAATTGAAATATTTTATTGAAAATTCTTTTTTTTTTACTTGGAAATTAATTTTTTTTACTAAAATTGAACTATTCCAGTTTTGATTGCAAATTTATCTATTTTACTTGAAAATTCAACAATTTGGTTGAAAAATCATGTATTTTGTTAAAAATTCGTCTTTTTTTGGTAGATAATTAATTTTTTGTTGCTTGAGAATTCATCCTTTTCATTAGAAAATTGAACTGCTCTGTTGAAAATTCGTCTTTTTCTATTGTCAATTCATCTTTTTTGGGTTGAAAATTCAAATCTTTTGATGGAAAAATCTCATTTTTGTTTAAAAATGAACCTTTTTGGTTGATAATTCGTATTTTCGGGTTGAAAATTGTTTTTTTTTTGGCTTGAAAATTGATCTCTTTTGGTAGAAATTTAATATTTTTTTGTTAAAAAGTCAACTACTTGATGGCAAATTCATGTATTTTATTGAAAATTCATGTATTTTATTGAAAATTCTTTTATTTTTAGGTGGAAATTAATATTTTTTACTAAAAATTTAACTATTCTAATTGTTTGAATTTCCAGTTTTATCTGTTTTACTTGAAAATTAATGTATTTTAATAAAAACTCGTCATTTTTGGTAGAAAATTAATTTTGTTGCTTTAAAATTCATCATATTTATTTTAAAATTGAAATGCTTTGTTGAAAACTCATCTTTTTTTATTGAAAATTCATCTTTTTTTTTTATTAAAAATTCATCTTTTTTTGATTGAAAATTTCTTAGTAGAAAGTTTAAATGTCTTCTAGAAAAGACCTCTTTTTGGATTGAAGATTTGACTATTTGGTTAAAATTCCAACTCTTTGTGTTTTAATTTTAATTTTTTTTGTTTGAGAATTCGACCATTTGGTTGAAAATTCTTTTTTATTTAGGTGGAAAATTATACAATTTGGTTAAAAATTCGTGTCTTTTAATTGAAAGTTAAACTATTTTCTTCTAAATGCAATTGTTTGGTCAAAAATTAATTCTTCTATTTGTTGAAAATTCAACTATTTCTTTGAAAAATCATCCTTCTTGGTTGAAAATTCATCTTTTCGGGTTTAAAAATTAACTGTTTTCTAAAAAATTCGACCTTTTAGCTTAAAAACTCAAGTCTTTCGTTGAAAATTGATATCTTTTGGTAGAAAATTAATTTTTGTGTGTGGAAAATTCAACTATTTGTTGAAAATGCAATATATTTCATCTTGAAACCTTAATCGTTTCATATTGAATTCAATATGGTACCTATACATTTATTTTCCTCTTCTGAGAACATTTTGGTTTGCGAAGTTTTCCAAATAGCGTGACGTAGTTTTTGAATGGACCCTAAAGTAGTTTCCTTAGGCTTTCTTCAGCCTTTCTTAAATTTTTAATTGAAAAAAAAAACTTGAAAAAGTATGAAAAAAATAAAAAAATGTCGAACTTCGAAGCCTGAGAAAGTAGTGGAAGCTGAGAAAGTACCGGGAAGAAAATTTTTCAGGAAGGGACTGCCATGAACGTGGCATGAACCGATAAGAACAGCTAAGCGATATTGTCCAGCATGTCTGACTGTGAATTTGACAACGGCTGTGTTTGCTGCAAGAGGATCAGTTCCTCCTAATTCTATAAGCGTTGCTACTCTTCGGGTTCCCTCTGTCACCTCAACAATAAGATTGTCTTTATCGCAAATCGGATATGGCTGACCATTCCTTTGGTAGAACTGAAAATGAAATTTTTTATTTTTAGTAACAATGAGCCTGATAAAATAAACTGAGGGAGTTGAAGACGGTGCATCAAATTAAGCAAAACAGTCAGTGTGTGGACGTGCGGTCTCACTGACCGCACCATGCTTCTGATATATGGGTCCCTCCCCCTCTGGCCTTCCTCGAGGCTGCCGTTATTAGTAATGTCAATTGGAAGCTGATAAGCGGTCCGTGAGACCGCATGTCCACGCTAGGGTCACAATTTTATATTTCTGTTTTAATATATTTAAAACGCAAGATGTCACACACAAACAACCTTGAGGTTGATGCGGGCACTTGAGAGGATGGAAGGCGGCCGTCACAGACAGATTTTGAGTCGCGATTATGCCTCTTTTGAGCAAAAAGTGAAAAATTAGTATGGATGTGTGGACGTGCGGTCTCTCAGACCGCACCATGCTTCTGATATGTGGGCCCTTCCACTAGCCCTCATTGGTGTAAAAGATTATTAATAATAAAAGTTGATAAAATTGATTAATTTCTTACTTATTCCAATGCCCCTTTATATACGCGTATAAGTTTGATAACAAAAACTTCTTTACTTATTTAATTAGATATAAATATGTGACTGTCCGCGAAGAAAGGGACCTAATGCGTCAAAGCTAAATTTTATAGGACGGGCGATCGTAGCAGAGTCCGCAAGTCAGAATTTGAGTAGTGGGGATGCGTCTACGAAAAGCATCCCCTCCACTTACTACTACACTTTTAGGTTGGAGCCAGTGTAGCTCACGGACACGTCGCGTACAGCTGTAGTGGTAAGTGGTGGGGCTGGCTTTCGTAGGCCTCTCGTCCGGTCTCCGCGTACGCTTGTCATGCCTATGTTTGTAGCTTAATAACAAGAAAATTAATGAACTTAAAATTTTTTTGATTATTGGAAATGAAAGAGGAACTCAGAAGCTATCGATTGGCGTATGAAAATGAAAATCGATTTTTTCCGCATTAGGTCCCTTTCTTCGCGGACGGTCACATATATACAGCGGACGGTCACATATATACAGCGGTCTGTGAAACCTCAGGTCCATGTTGGTGCAAAGATTAATTCACGACCAATTTCAATGGTTAAATTTCATGCGCTTCTAATTGAAAATGATTCTCGTGCGCTTGTAACTGAAAATTCATTTAGGAAAATCCATTTGATCCTAGTTTGTTATATGTTAAACTAGTATTTTGAACTGACATTCATAAATAAAGTGCGTATTTTAATCATATTATAATCTAAAGATATTTAGAATTATAAATTCCACTTAAAGTCACTTCACATGTATTTAATTTTAGGATTCTAACATGATTTCAGGATAAATAATTCACCTAAAAAATAAAAAATAATCATGGAAAATCTGGAATTTGTTTTATCCCGTTTATATCAGATTCTATGTTAAAAATGTTACAACATTAAGATTTTGGTCTTTGAATCACAATGGCCAGATAAAATGAACAATTGGTCAAGGAAAACTTATGGAAGTTTGAAAATGAAATTTTGCGACCACCCTGATATAATATTCTTGTTAGTAATTTACTTGCCTTGTATTTCTATTTCTTTAGCAGCTGTTTGCTCCAGATGATAATATTTTTAGTTAAAAATGTTATTATTTTGTTGAAAATTCAACAATTTTTTTAAAAAGTCATCCTTTTCATTAAAAATTCAACTATTTATGTGGAAAAATAACTTTCTGTTGGAAATTCATATGTTTGTGTTAAAAATTCAATTGAAATCTTTCCTGGTAAAAAATTCAGCGTGTTTTTATTAAAAATTAAAATCTTTTTAAACTGAAATATCTAATATTACAATATTTGTTGAAAATTGATCTTTTTTACTTAAAAATTCAACTTTTTGGGTAAAAGTGACTACTTTCTTAAAACTTATTTTTTTTGGTTGAAGGCTTATCTCATTGATTGAAAATTTAATTGTTTTATTGGAAATTAGTTTTTTTTTAATTTATTTTTTTTTTCATCTGAAAATTAATATTTTTAATTTTTGGCTGAAAATTGATCTTTTTTATTTGGAAATTTGTCTTTTTTGGTTAAAAATGCAACAGTTTGATCGACAATTAACTTTTTTGTAGAAAATTCATATTTTCCGGTTGAAAATTCTACTGTTTTGCAGAAAATTCGTCTTTTGGCTTAAAAGTTGAACAACTTGGATACAATTTTTTTCTTTCTTGACTGAAAAATCTTTATTTGTTAAAAATTAGTCTTTTCTTTTGTTGAAAAATTAATTTTTTACTGAAAATTAAAATTTTTATATTTTGGTAGAAAATTGATCATTTTTAGTTTGGAATTCAAGAATTTGGTTACAAATCAATGTGTTTCGTTGAAAATTCGTGTTTCTTGGTATAAAATTCAAATTTTTGATTTTGAAATTAATTCCCTTTTGGCAGAAATTTGATCTTTTTTTGGTTCAAATGTAACGAATTACATTTTTGTTGTCGAGAATTCATCTTAGTTGGTTTAAATTTCAAATATTTTGTTGAAAATTTTATTATTTTGTTAAAAATTTAAATATTTGGTTGAAATCTCTTTTTTTCCTAATATAAACTACTATATTTTTTATTAAAAATTCATCGTTTTCAATGAATATTTAACCAAATTGTTCAATTTTCAACCTGAAGATGAATTTTCAACCAAATGGTCGAATTTTTAATAAAAAAAGATTAAACTCAACCAAAAACTGTTGCATTTTTAACCAAATTGTTGAATTTTCAACTAAAAAGATGAATTTTTCAAACAAATAGTTTAATTCTCAACTAAAAAGACATGCATTTTCAACCAAAAAAGATAAATTTTCAGTAAAAAAATTAAATTTCAACGAAAGAGATGATGTTTTAACTAGAATTAGAAATTATTAAACTGGATTGGTTAAATTTTCAGCTAAAAAAATGAGTTTGAACCAAAAAATGAGCTTTTAACAAAGTAGTTAAATTTTGAGTTGAAGAAATTAATTTTCAAAAAAAAAACTGATTAAAAACAGTGATGAATTTTGAACTAAAATGATGAATTTTCATCTAGAATAGTTGAATTTTATACCAAAAAGATGAATTTTCAAGTAATAAGACTAAGTTTCTACTAGAAAAGATAAATTTTCAACAAAATAGTTACATTTTAAACTACCAAAGATAAATTTTCAATCTAAAATTTAATAGTAAAATTATCAGTAAAAAGAAATTAATTTTTAATCAAAGAGATCAATTTTCAACTAAAAATATGGAATATTCTACTAAATTTGTTAAATTTTCGATTAAAAAAATTAATTTTAAACAAAAAATGAGTGTTGAACAAAATACTTCAATTTTCAGTTAAAAAATTATTTAAAACCCAAATAAAAAGGAATTTTCAACAAAGTAGTTCAACTTTCAACCAAAGATATGAACTTTCAGTTGAAATGATGATTCTTAAACCAAAAAAATAATTTTTTAACAAAAGGTTTTAATTTTCAACCAAAAAGATGAATTTCCAACCAATAAGACTAATTTTTTACAAAAAAAGGATGAATTTTCAACCAGTTAAATGTTCAACTAAAAAAGACAAATTTTCAACCAAAAATAGAATAGTTAAATTTTCAGTTAAAAAAAATTAATTTCCAACAAAAAAAAACGAATTTTCAACAATATAGTTCAATTGAGTAATATAAAGCTACATTTAGAAATAAAAAACTAATTTTATTCAATTTCATATTACAATTGAAAGAAAATTACAGTGCGGCTTTGAAAAAATTCCCTGACTTTAAAAAAAATGCCCTAAAGTTTCTAGGATTTTCCAAGTATATAAAAATTTCCTGACAATTTTAGGTTGCCCAGGTTTCCAGGTTTCCAGGATTCCCAGTCCACATACCCACGCCCCTCACACCAAACCCCCTTTCCAGGGGCCCCAAAAAAATCATGGTCCATTGGAAAAGGCTCGGAGTACCCCCAACTTCTTCCTCCACTACTTCCCCATCTCCTCGCTTCCCCAGCTAACACTCCACTTCCTCTACTTCCCTCCCCAAGTCCTCACTTCCCCTTCCCTACTCACCGTCATTTATAATCATTTCCCCTAATTACCCTCCTCGAAATTCACCGCCCCTCATTTCCCCTACTTCCCCTCCACACACTTCCCCATCGATAATTTCCCCTCCACTTGTTTCTTCTTCCCATTCCCCTCATTTCCTCGTCACCCCGATCCCCATTTTCCTAATTTCTTCTACGTTCCCTCCCCTCATTTCCCCTCACTTTACCTCCGTGGAAAAAAGTACGACGGACGGACACCCAATCAAAACTATAAGGGTTTCTGCCCGGGGCTACTAAAACCCGACAATACATAAAATGAGTTAGCTTTGAGCAAATCGAAGACGACTGAACAAATATCTATTTAAAAATTCGGTATCTCGAAAAAGGTATGAGAGCGACAATTTTTTTGACAAGATTCGTGTTCAGCGTGGAGAAATACATAAAATAAATATCCAAGTGGATCAACCTTTTCTGGAGTTTTACTATGTTCTGTAATAATACAAAAAATTGTTGAGCCGCCATGTTGCCCACTGACTTTTTAGGATTTTGTAGCCTCGGGCAGAACTCTTATAGTTTCGGTTGGGTATCCATCCGTCTATCCCACATCCGGTCCATCCGTCGTACCTTTTTCAAAGGAGGAAAAGTAAGGGAAAGTGGGGGGAAGTAGGGGAAATTATTGTGTGAGAAGTGAGGGGAAGTAGGAGAAGTGAGGGGTGCAGGGGAAACGAAGGGAGGGGAAGTAGGAGAAGTGAGAGGTACAGGGGAAATGAAGGGAGGGGAAGTGAAGGGAAAATAGGCGAGGGGACGTGAGAGTAGGGAAATTAGGAGAAATGGGGGGACAGGAAGTAGTCGAAGTAGGGGAAATGAGGGGGAGTCAGTGAGGGGAAATTATTAGAAATGAGGGTTAGTAGGGAATGGGAAATGATGGCTGGGGAAGGGGAGTAGGGGAAGGGAAATGTTAGCTGGGGAAGCGACGAGAGGGGGAAGTAGAGGAGAAAGAAGTTAGGGAAGGCGGGGCGAAGGTTGAAGGGTGGAGAGGGGAGCAGGGGAATGTAGGAAGATTAGGAAAGGGAAAGTATGGGAGAGAGGTGTTTAATGACTTAATTATTGTCCTAATAGGCTACAAACCCCTTTTTTTGTAGGGATGCAGTGCCTACTTTGATTACACCCAACTCTCGGATTCTGTCCCCTTGGTCTCGGCCTTCCTAGAAATGCTCGCCCGCGCAGTTTCTGAGCGGGCAGAGCGAGAGACGATTGAGAATCTCGTCTCGAAAGGGCCGCCCTGCGCGAGTATTCAGCCGAGTATATTACGCAATATTATGCATTTCAATTGGAAACGGTTCAGGCGGCCCTGACTGTTTACGTTTGGATCCCCCCGACTTGTGGCCAAGGCTATTTGCAGAGAACAGCTCGAAACTGGACTGAAACCGAGAATTCGGTGTAATTTGTAACTTCTGGTGTAAATGCAGCAATAGGGACATATAAAAATGTTAACATTTTTATTTTAACTTACTTTAACTGTAAATGTCATTGTTTCTCCGACAACCTGAGGTTCCTCCCACTCAAAATGAACTCGACAGTTGCTGGGTAAAAGATATTTTCCAGTTACGTATTGAAGAAGAGAGTGTTTTGCCTCTGGAGCTAAGGCAGGTTGGGTCATAGCTGCAAGGGTCACAAGCCCTGCAACTGAGACCGAAACTACCAACATTCCGCCTGGAAAATAAAATATTTATTTAGACTTTTTTTATATTTGACAGAAAATAACTTGGATAGAGAATAGAGTTAGAGAACCTAATGCCAGAGCTGGCATCAATTAATTTACTTGAAAAAAGTTACATATTTTAAACTGAAAAAGTGGCCAAAAGTGACTAATGTTCTTTGAATTTTTTTTCAAATCAAAAGAATTCGATGAAATTTATAAGAACTCCAGGTAAATTTTAATAAATTCAGGATAATTTCAAAAAATAAAAAAAAAACATGAATTAAATAAAATTCGAGAGAATTAAGAGGAATTTATGGGAAATAAGAAGAATTCGATAAAATTCATAAAAATTCCAGGTGAATTTAAAAAAAAATAAAAAATATTCTATATTGATAAAATGCCGAAAAATTCAAAGTGAGCTTAAAAGACTTTAGGGTGATTTAAAAAAAAACTAAAAAAATCTTTTTAATCCATTCAATTGAGTAAAATTGGGTGAATTTAGAAGAATTCAAGTGATTTCAAAAGATGTCAGCGGGAGTTAAGAAAACTAAGAGAATTCTAAACAACTTAAAAGAATTCAGGATAAACTCATAAGAACTCAAGGTGAATTCCAAATGAATTCAAATTAGTTGAAAACAAATTTAAAAAGTACTAAATATTTCTTTTTAATTATAAAGAAAATTTTCAACTATAAATGGAGTAACTACATTTTCAGATAAAAAAATTAATTTTTTAGCAAAAAAAGAATTTCCAACAGAACAGTTAATTTTTCAAATAAATAGTTTATTTTTCTACCAAAGTAGTTTAATTATCAACGAAAAATTAGGAATTTTCAACAAAAAAGTTAATTGACGACAAAATAGTTGAATTTTCAACGAAGATGATGGATCTTCAACAAAAAAAAATGAATTTTTTACAAAGTAGTTGAACTGAAACTATGCAGTTGAATTTTTGGGTTGAAAAATCAACTACTTGGTTTGAAGTTGAAGTACTTTGTTTTTGAATTGGCCAAATGGATGAAGTTTCCAGTAAAAGAGACGAATTTTCAAAAAAAAAAATAGTTACAGATTTAACCAAATGGTAAAATTTTCGAACTAAAAAGTCGAAGTTTACGAAGAAAGTTGAATTTTTAACAAAAAAGTTACTTTTCAAACAAGAAAGATATATTTTTAACGACGAAGGATGACTTTTATACCATAAAAGATGATTTTTCAATACAAAAGGATGAATTTTCAAACAAAAAAGCTTAAAATTCAATCAAATATTTGAATTTACAAGACAAAAATTTTGAAGAATACAGTTTAATTTTTATCAAAAAAGTTCATTTTCAACGAAGGAGTAAAGTTTATAATCTAAAAAGTCGAATGTTTTAGAAAACAGTGGACTTTTAAAACGTAAAAGATGGATTTTCAACAAAAAATATAATTTTCAATCAAGAAAGATGAATTGTTATTATTAAGATTAAGATAAGATATTGAGATTTTTAATTTAAATCTTTAATCTTAAGATTTTAGTCTAAAAAGTCGAATGTTTTAGAAAACAGTGGACTTTTAAAACGGAAAAGATGGATTTTCAACAAAAAATATAATTTTCAATCAAGAAAGATGAATTGTTATTATTAAGATTAAGATAAGAT
>JAABKJ010013592.1:0-10279 GCA_011634705.1 Andricus grossulariae
AAATATTTCAGAAGATTTCAAAGATTTCGCCAAGATTTCAAAATAATGCAAAAGATTTCACAAAGATACCACAAAGATTTCCAAGATTTCAGAAGATTTCCAAGACTTTGTTAAGGTTTCACAAAGATTTCAAAGATTGAACAGAAGATTTCGAAGATTTTGCCAATATTTCAAAATATTGCGAAAGATTTCACAAAGATACCCTAAATATTTCAAAAGATTTTAAAGGTTTCAGAGGATTTCCAAGATTTCGCTAAGATTTAAAAACTTTCAGAATGATTTCAAACTATTTCAAAATCTTTCAGAAGATTTCCAAGATTTCGACAAATTTTTTTTGTGTCTGTTAAAATTAGAATAAATCATTTTTCCTGAAGATTTGAAAGTATTTGATTTAATATTTATTTTCAGAGAATCCGAGGTTCATTTCTGAAGATACGCGTAAATTTTTCGTTTCACTTATTATTTTATCTAAAAGTAAGTTAAATATTATTTCCAGAGTTGCTAAAGAAAACTGGTTTCAAAATTTCGTGACTTTTCCAGGTTTTAGAGGTCTAATCTTTTTTGAAAAAATTCCAGGTCTACTTTTCAAAAATAAATCCAGTTAATTAAATTAAATTTCAAAATATTCTACTGATCGCAGACTTATTTAGCAACAATTTCTTATAAAATTAATAATAATGCAAATTTAAGGGAGTTTTTGACCATTATTTAATTCTAAATTCAATTCAAAAATATTCCATAATATTTCAAATTTTAATTTAATAATTGTTAAGTTTAAAAAAAGTGTTTAGGAGATGTCAAATGTTTTCTTCAAATAGACATTCTATTTAATATTTAATTAATGTGAAGATTTATCAAATTTCAAAAAAACCTCTTTCTTATTTCTGGGAAATAAAAAACTATAAAAAATGGTATTTTTTATTTAAAAATTTAAACAATTTTTATTTGAAATTGTTTTATCTCTCAGTGTTTAGTTTGAAAATGTTCATAGTCAAATCTTTGAGCTATACTTCGTACATTAAAATATTTCGAATAGATAATTTTTGTAGTGATTAAACAATTTCAAATAATAAGCTTTTGAAATTAAACAATTTTGATTTTGTAATATCAACCAATTTCTAGAGGTTTTATATTCAACAATTTCTGAAATATGAATTTTGCATGTCAATTTTTCAAATATAAACAATTTTTAATTGAAGATATTTAAAATATTGTTATTTAAAAATTAAAAATATGTGACTAAAAATGTTTATGGAAATAGTTAAGATCTTTGAACGTAAAAATTATTTGCATTCAAGAAAATATTAAAATTACAAAAGTAAGAGTTCTTTTAATCATCTTACTAACTAGAATTGATGATTTTTTGAATTATTTAACTCGTTAAAAAATTTTTAGGACTTCTAATATTTAAAAATTTGATAATATAGTTTTTAAATAATTATTATCTTTAACGGGACTGAAAAATCCCCAAAAATGAAATTCCCAATACTGTAAAATTCCTGAAAAAGAAAACATTCGACATAGAAAATTTCCGAAATCATTAAATTCCCGAATTGAAAAATTCCCGAACAGTTTATAATATTACCGAATTTGAAAATTTCCGTATAATAAAATTCGCGACAGAAAATTACCAAAATATAAAATATCCGACACTGCCAAATTTTCGAATTTAAACAATTAAAAAAATTGTTTTTCAATCAATATTATTTATTTAATAAAAATAATGAAATGTTTGGATCAAAGAAAAAATTTTTTAGTGTGGGATGTATTTTTAAAATTTATTGTTTAAATTTAAAATAACAATAATTGGAAAAAAATTTCTCGAGGCAAGTTTTTTTTTGCTAACGTGCATAGTAGTTTTTTTTTAAATTATTGCTCTTTTAATAAAAATCTTCAGTAGTTGAGAATTGAGAAGTATTTTTTTTAATTATTGTTATATCAAATTCAAATAATAATTTTTAAAAATACATTGAAAATGTTCAAAAAAACGCTTTTGTGAGAATATTTTATTATTGTATTTTTAGTGAATAAATATAATTGGATAAAAAACCATTTTTGTTGTTTAATTTGATAATTTTCTAGTGTCGAAAATGTTATTATCCAGAAAAATAAAAATCCTAAATTGAAAAATTCACGAATAATAAAATTCTCTAATATTACCGAATTAGAAAAATTCCGAATAATAAAATTCGCCACAGAAAAATAAAGAATTAGAAAATATCGGACACCGTCAAATTTCCGAATTTAAACAATTAAAAAAGTGGTTTTTAATCCTTATTATTTATTCATTAAAAATACAATAAAATATTAGGTTGATAAAAGAAATTTTGTTAATGTTCAATGTATTTTAAAAACTATTGTTTAAATATTGTATTTTTAACGCATAAATATGATTTATTAAAAGACAATTCTTTAATTGTGTAAATTCGATAATTTTCTAACTTCGAGAATTTCGCAGTATCGGATATTTTATAATTCGGCAATTTTCTGTCGGAATTTTGCAAATTTATTAATATTATATATTGTTCAAACATTTTTTTTTTTTCGATAATTTTACAGTGTCGAGAATTTTATTTTTTTGGATTTTACAGTCGTCCCAAATTTCAAGTAATTTTAAAGAATTTAAGACATTTTAAAAGATTCCAAAAAATTTCAACAGATTTCGTTTCCAAAATTGGTAGAACTCCTAATATTTAAAAATTTGTCATTATGCATTTTTAAATAGTTTGTTTTTAATATTGTAAAATCAAAATAAAATATGATATTATGATAGCATTGAAGGGAGTTGTTTCAAATTTAAATTCAAAATATGAGTTATAGTAAGGATGAAATAACAAGTTAAAAAAAAAATTAAAAATTTTAATAAAATTAATTAAATTAATATAATTAATTAAAATTAATGATTTTATTTTAATTTTTTTAATTATAAAATTTTTTATAAATCATATATATATATATATATAAATTATAAATTTTTTATAAATTATTCATTTTTTATTACGAGAACGATTAAAAACATATAAAAATTGTTGATTTAACAAATTTAGTATTTTCTCCTTTTAATTAAAAAAAATTGTTTAACGGCACAAATTATTAAAAAATTATTTAAAATTATTTAACAACTGTACAATTTTTGGATGAAAAGATTATTTCTTTTTTTCCCTTTTTCGTGAAAAAATTACCCTATTTCCCCTTTTTTGATCTTTTTTTGCCCTGTGAAACCTGCAAATTTGTCACTTTTTTCCATTTTTTTACAAAATTGTAGTCGTTGATGAACGCGCATGCGTGTCTTTTATAGCGCGCGAACTCTGTAAATGCATCAAAGCTTGGGAGAGAGAATCTGTCTAAAAGCTCTTTGAGCTTTCAGTCTGCGTTGCGCGAGCGTGAGAACTGAACGCTTTTACACAAGCTTAAAAAAAATTGCATTTCGCTACCACATGAGATTTTAAATAGTTTTCTCAGTGATGTGAATTTATTTATTTTCACTTTCCAAGTAATATCAGACGTTTTCAAAATAAAATAAAAAAATTAATTAAAATTTTTAATTACGAAGTGATACTTAAATCATCTTCTTTTATAATTAATTTGCGATTTTATTTCAACCAACTTTTGAGATTATTCAAAGTGGCCGCAAGAATTCATTTTCGAAATTACCTGATTTTTCGGAACGACTGAAAAATTCCGAAAAATAACATTTTCGACACTGTAAAATTCTCGAATAATAAAATTTCCGACAGTTTATAATATTACGGAATTAAAAAATTCGCGAATAATAACATTCCCGACATTAGAAAATATCTGAACTAGAAAATTCCCAAATTATACAATTCCCGAATTTAAACAATTTAAAAAATGGGTTTTTAAATAAATATTATTCATTTATTAAAAATACAATAATAAAATATTTTAATCAATTTTTTTTCAATTTTCAAAGAGCTTTTTTATTATTGATTGAAAATGTGCACAGCATTTTAAAAAAATGACAAAAATCGTTCTCAAAAATCGAATTTGTATATAAAAAAAAAAACTAAAAGGAAATTTCGAGATAAATCAGTGCTGAATTGAATTCTGCAAAGTTTGTTTGGAAAATTTTATCAGGTTCGAAGAAAATTTAGGATGGAATTTTTTTTTCTTCTGAGGGTCACGTATTTTACATTTCTTTTCACAAAATTTTGATAGAATTATTTTAATTTTGAATTCAAACAATGATTTTA
Organism: Andricus grossulariae; assembly: GCA_011634705.1. NCBI lineage: Eukaryota > Metazoa > Arthropoda > Insecta > Hymenoptera > Cynipidae > Andricus > Andricus grossulariae. The sequence continues at coordinate 4,215 of JAABKJ010013592.1, forward strand.
GAAAACTTCAAACCTAACAAAATGTTTGATAAAATATTTTTATTATTTTATTTTTTATAAATAAATCATATTTATGAATAAAAGAAATGTTTTGAAATTATTTAAATTCAGGAATTTTATAATTAATCTTTTATAGTTTAAAGATCAAGTATAACATTTTTCGTCGAAAATTCATCGTTTTCGCTGAAAATTCAACTATTTGGTTAAAAGTTTAACTCTTTTGTTAAAAATTAATCTCTTTGGTTGAAAATGTAACTCTTTTGATGAAAATTCGTTTTTTCTTTTGGTTGAATTCACCTTTTTTTTTATTTGAAATCAAAATATTTTTTGGTTGAAATATTAACTATAACATTTTTCGTTAAAAATTTCACTATTCCAGTTGAAGATCAACCATTCTGGTTGAAAATTTATCTTTTTGGTTGGAAATTCAACTTTTTTAAGAATTTTATTTTAAAATAAAGAATCATAATTTTAATTGAAAATTCATCCCTTTGGTTGAAAATTTAACTTGATTTTTTTTTTATTCAACTGTTTTGGATTTAAAAAAAAGATCTTTTCCGCTGAAATGTCAGCTTTTACATTTTTCGTTGACAATTAATTTTTTTGTTAGTTAAAAATGTATGTATTTTGTTGAAAATTCGTTTGTTTGGTTGAAAGTTAAACTCTTTTGCTGAAAATTTTGTTTTGGGTTTAATATCTATTATTTTAAATGAAAATTAATCCCTTGGGCTGAAAATTCGTTTTTTTTTTTAGTTGAATTTAACTTTTTTTGATTTTAAATTAAAATGTTTTTTGTTTGAAATATCAAAGATTACATTTTGCTTTGAACATTTATCTTTTTTAGTTGAAAATACAACTATGTGCTAGAAATTTTTTTTTTTAATTAAAATTAGTCCTTTTTGGGTAGAAAATTAGTATTTTTTCTTAAAAATTCATCATTCTGGTTAAAAAATTATATTTTTGGTTGAAAATTCAACTACTTGGTTGACATTTTAACTCTTTTGTTATAACTTCATTCTTTTGTTTGAAGATTCATTATTTTCATTGAAAATTATTCTCTTTGGTTGAAAATTCAACTATTTTATTGAAAATTCGTTTTTATTTTGGTTGAATTCAACTATTTTTGGTTTAATATTAAAATCTTTTTTGACTGAAATATCAATTATTACTTTTTTCTTTAAGAATTATTTTGTTTAAATTTTACATCAAACCACTTAGTTTAAAAGCTGAGATCTTTTGTTAAAAATTTATTTTTTTATTTAAAGATTCATCATTTTTATTGAAATTTAATCATTTTAATTTTAATCTCCTTGATTGAAAACTCATTTTACTGATTTAATCCATCTTTTTTTATTTTTTATTAAAATCCTTTTTGGTTTAAATATCATCTATTACATTTTTCGTTGAGAATTGATTTTTTTTTGTTAAGAAAGTTAAAAGTTGAACGTCTGTGTTAAAAATAATTTTTTTTTGGTCGAAGATTCATTATTTTAGTCGTAAATTTAACTATTTGGTTGAACATACATTTTGTTGTGGTCGAAAATTCATCTATTTGGTCTGAAATTAATTATTTGACTGAAAATTTAAGTGTTCCATTTTTGTTTGAAAAATGATTATTTTTATTTGAAAATTCAACTATTAAATTTTTCATTCAGAATTCATCTTCTTCGGTTGAAAATTATACTACTTGACTGAAAGTTAAATTACTTTGTTAAAAATTCATGTGATTAATTAAAGATCCATCTCTTTGATCGAAAATTTAACTATTTTGTCGAAAATTCCTTTTTTGTTGAAAAATCGTTTTTGAAAATATTAATTTGTTTAACTGAAAATTTAACTTTTCCATTTTTGAATCAAAATAAAAATTAAAATCAAAATTAAAATTAAAATTAAAATTAAAATTAAAATTAAAATTAAAATTAAAATTAAAATTAAAATTAAAATTAAAATTAATTTAATGCAGTATTAACATTAATTTTACTTGAAAGAAAATATTTTCCTATTTTCCTAAAAAATCTCCTTATTTCTCCTATTTTGACACATCTTGTAATATAATTGGTGAAAGCTTTCTAAATTAAACATACTAATTAAATTTCTAAAAACTTGGGTCCTTAAAAAATTACTTATCCTTTGAAAAAATTACTTTCACAAAAGAAAGAAAAAAATACTTTTTTTTTAAATACGATTATTTTCCCCTATATTTATTATTTTATTATTATTTGTTGCATTTAGATATTTACAAGGAGTGAAAACCATTATTTATAATAAACTCGCGAAATTGTCAGGGAATTTTTTTCCAGGATTTGAGTAGACACTAGGGTGGTCCAAATTATTTTTCGCGAATTTTCATGCATATCGCCCGGAAATTGGTTCGAATCCTCACAAAAGTAATTTTTTTTTCATAAAAAAAAATAGTATTCAGATAAGAAAAAATCTGTCATCTTTTTGAGTATCATCCCCATAAGTCTGTTTTATAGAGTCCCAAAAAAAAGCCATAAGTGAAAAAATGTTTTTCGTGAGTTTTTGACGGTAATTAATTATTAAACAATTTATTATTGTTTTTAGCAATTTTCTCTTAGATTAGAGATAAAAAGTCGCAGTTTTTAAAAAATTTTCCACTTTTGTTCAACTTGCAATTAGAGTGAGATATGAGTTAATTAATGCTAACAAAACAAATTGTTTAAACAATTGATCATTATTTTAAATGATATTCTCTTTGAATAATGCTAGAAATTGCGCTTTTTTCCTGAAATTTTCAACTTTTATTCCATTTTCAATTAGAGTGAGGAGCATAATTAATTAAAGTTAACCAAATTATTTATTTAAACAATTTATTATTATTGTTATGATATACAATTCGAATAATGCTAGAAATTTGCGATTTTTTCTGAAATTGTCAACTATTTACCTAATTTTTACTGAAAGTGAGTTAATAATTAATTTAATTAGGTAAAAATAATTATTTAAACAAATTATTATTGTTTATAACTATCTTCTTCTTTATTGATGCTAGATAGTTGCGGTTTCTTCTAAAAATGTTAACTTTTGACTCACTTTTCACTTAGCAAAAGAAATATATAATGCAAGTTAACAAACATAGGTGTTTAAACAATTCATTTTTGTTAATAACTATCTTCTCTTAGATATTTTCTAGAAAGCTGCGGGTTTTTCTTTAATTTTAAATTTTGTCCATTTTTCACTAAGAGTATTACAATAATGAGTGAAAGTTATTGAACATAATTTTATAAACAAATTTTAATTGTTTATAACTATCTTCTATATTAATTTTAGATATTTGCGGTTTTTTCTGAAATTTTCAACTATTTGTTTACTTTTCATTTCAAGTGAGTTAATAATTAATTCAATTAGGTAAAAATAATTATTTAAACAATTTATTTTTGTTTATAACTATTTTCTTCTTTTTTAATGCTAGATAGTTGCAGTTTCTTCTGAAATATTCAACTTTTGACCCACTTTTTTCTTAGCAAAATAAATGAATTATGCAAGTTAACAAACATAGTGGTTTAAACAATTTATTTTTGTTAATAACTATCTTCTCTTAGATAATTTCTATAAAGCTGCGGGTTTTTCTTTAATTTTATATTTTTGCCCATTTTTCACTAAGACCGTTACAATAATGAGTAAATGTTATCAAACATAATTTTTAAACCAAATTTTTATTGTTTATAACTATCTTCTATATTAATTCTATATAGTTGCTTTTTTCGAAATTTTTCACTTTTTATCAATTTTTCACTTAGAGCGAGGTAATAATTAATGAAATTTGTCTAACATAATTGTTTAAACAATTTATTATTGTTTTTAAATATATTCTTTCAGAGCAATGTTATAAAATTGTTGTTTTTTTTTCTGAAATTTTCTTTGACTTTTTAGTTAGGAACAAATAATAAATATTAATATTAAATTAAACAAAAAGGCTCCCAGTAACTACTTCAAGAAAAATTTAAATTTAATATGATCCAGATAGAAATTTTAAAAATATTTCAAATATCTGTTTTATTTCAGAAAAATAAATTCGCAAAAAAGAAAAACATTGTTTTAAAATAATTCTGTCAATTTTTTATTTATTATTCGTTCATAATGAAAAAGACAAAGAAAAGTTGAAAATTTAAGAAAAAAGCGCAACTATCTGTCATTAATATAGATGAAGATAGTTAGAAATAAGAATAATTTGTTTAAGCAATTATTTCTGCTCATTTTTATAATTTATTAAGTCACTCCAAGTGAAAAATAGACAAATAGTGGACATTTTTTTTAGAAAAAACCGCAACTTTCTACCATTATTCAAAGAGAATATTATTGACAATGTTAATAAAATGTTTAAACAATTATTTTTGTTATCGTGAAATAATTACTGATTCACTTTAATTGAAAAGTGGACAAAAAGTAAAAAATTTCAGAAAAAACCGCATCTAGTATTAATATAAAAGATATCTCAACCATAATAATTTTTTTAAACAATTATTTTTGCCAAATATAATCAAATGTTAAGTCACTCCAAGTGAAAAGTGGACAAAATATTGAAAATTTAAAAAAAAAACCGCAATTTCTAGCATTTTGCAAAGAGAATATCATAAAAAATAATGATCAATTGTTTAAATAATTGTGTTTTGTTAACATCAATTAACACATACCTCACTTTAATTAAAAATTGAACAAAAAGTGGAATTTTTTTTAAAATACCGCAACTTTCAATCTCTACTCTAAGAGAAAATTGTTAAACAATAAAAAATTGTCTAAACAATTTATGTGAATATCTAATTAGCAGTATAAAGTAGTAATTCAGGTATTAGAAACAATTTTCATTTGAAAAAAAACGCAAAAAGTTATAATCAGCGCTAAAAACTCGCAAAACCCATTTTTTCACTTATGGGGATTTTTTGGGCCCCTATAAAACAGACTTATGGGGGTGATAATTAAAATATAATATTTTATTTATATTCTGTGGCTAATTGTGAAGAGAAATGTTAAGTTTCAACTCGATTCACCTGATATTGACGATTCTGAATAAAATTTACGAAAAAGTCTTTTTTTCTTATGGGAAATACGTGTTAAACTTCATGGGAAACTAAATATCATTAAAAAAAAAAAGATTTATTTTTTGTGGATTTGAAGAAATTTCCGGGCGATATGCATAAAAATTCGAAGAAAAAAATAATTTCCCATGCATTTTGGACCATCCTAGTAGACACCCCGTGAAAAATGGTTTTATGAGAAAATGTTTGAAGGGAAAACGTTTTGCTGACTGGAAAGTATTTGACAAAGATTGTCGTATCAGGTTTTATTTAAACTGAGATAGCTTTACGGCCATAAAGCTTAGGTGGATGTTTGTGACTTGGACTTGAATTCTTCTCATGTGAGTGCACTTTATGACCATAAAATTCGACGTAGTTTGATGTCGCTTGAGTGATCAGCAGTCACCCTTGTTTTATCGATTTTCTATATTCGACCATTCAACTTAATTATAATGGTGAGTCACGTGAATGATTTTGGCACCACGAAAAAATCAGCTGGATTGCCTGAATATGCCAAACCTATCGAGGATCATCTGACGCTCTTCATCCGGATAATTGGAATCTGCACTGCCATCGGTCAGTACATTTTTTAATTCACTTTTATAAACTAAAAATATAAATTTTAATATTTATATGTATATTTAGAATAATTTTTATTAGCGAAAATTACTGAGTCTACCTTCAAACTTGAGAGTCAGAAATCAGCTAAACTCGGAAGATGGTTTTCTGTAGTTTTCCACTCCCTGGTCAAATGTCCAGGCATTTCGAGTATTTCTAATAATTAAATTTTATTCAGACAAAAGATCTTATCCTTTCACTCCGCTGGGATTCGAACACCAGGTCAACTGATTTCCGGTCAGGTGCTCTAAGCACTGAGCTACAGAGAGATCAGAGGAAAAATTCTTTTTTCTGAAATACGCTTTATTTAGCAAGATGTTACATATCAATTTTCAATAGAAATCTGTATTATCATCGGAGAAGGTAACGAATCGAGAAGAGAAATGCACACATAAAATGGAAATCTACAAT
>JAABKJ010013593.1:0-10278 GCA_011634705.1 Andricus grossulariae
TTGGCCGCGACCCTACCCTGCCGAACGCTCCAAGGGAGATAGAGTCAATTGTCCAAAACGAGAAGTGCCAAATTTTCAGGAACTATGATTTTCAGACAGCAGTTTTCGTTGCACACTCGAGGCCTGACATTGTTCTCCAAGACATCAAGAAACGAACCATATGCGTGATCGAATTCTCGGTTCCGGCTGACTACAACATCACTGCCAAGGAGAAAAAAAAGTAGCAGATGTATCAAGACCTTAAAAGGTAGTTGCAACGGCTGTACCCAAAATATTCGGTTAAAATAATTGTCCGTGTGATCGGTGTTCTCGGAGGTGCGAAACTATCACTGATCCGTGACCTTAAAGCCATTCCCGCGTGCAAAAAATGTGCCTAGGCACTTTGCGAGATGGATACAGAAAGCTGTCATCCTTGGGTCGCTTCATGTCCTCAAGACACACGAGGGTTTCGCTGGCCTGTCGTCGTAATTTCATTATGCCATCCATCTCACGGTCGTGAGACGTGGCCATAAGTGTGATGTATCGCGGTTCTACTGATAGCCGATGTCATTTTTAGATGGCAGTTGCTCCCAGTGGGACCGTGACCGTTTTTTATGTCAAGAAGTTCACAGCGATTCGTGCAGAGCGTGTCATATACACGCTGAGTACCTAGAACACACACTATCCAGGTATCCAAATCATGCCGAAACGACGTTTCTCCACAGACACAATGCGGCACTAAGAGTGCTTTACTACTATCTTGGTCGCTCTTATGGTGTTGGCCGCGACCCAGCTCTACCGAACGCACCGAGGGCGACAGGTTCAATTGTCCAGAACGAGAAGTGCTGAATTTTCTGGGACTAAGATTTTCGGGTAGTAGTCTCCATTGCATACTCGAGGCCTGACATCGTTCTCCAGGACTTTGAGAAAAGAACTTTATTCATGATCGAATTCTCGGCTCCATCCGAATACAACATCACTGCCAAGGAGAAGGAAAAGGAGGAGAGGTATCGAGATCTTAGAAGAGAGTTTCGGTGAATTTACCCAGACTATTCGGTTGAAATAATTATCCTCGTGATCGGTGCTCTCGGACGTATGAACTTATCACCGGTTCGTAACCTCAAATCCATACGCGGGTACCAAAAACATGCCGAGACACTTGCGAGATCGCAGCAGGATATCTAGTCGCTGGACATCTAGTCGCGGGACATCTAGCCGCGGGACATCTAGTCGCAGGACATCTAGTCGCGGGAAATCTGGTCGCCGAGACATCTAGTCGCCAGGACAAGTAGTACACAAAAAAATACAAAATAGCAGTTTTATTTAAAATTCATACTAAAGATGGTATTTTTTAAAAAGATTTTCAACATTAATTATCCCAGCGGAGCTAGAGAGATTTTTTTCACAACTTTAAAAAGTTGTGTTTCACAACTTTAATAACCAATATTTAAATATTAATTCTCGACCATGTAGACAAAAAATATTAACATCATATTATTTAAATAATTCACTGGTCAAAAAACATAACATCAATGAATAAAATCAATATCGCGTCGGAATATCTTGCAAGTACATTAAATGTCGTCGACATTCTACTTGTAAGGGTTGTGAAGAAAATTTTCTCGTCTCTCCGTAGCTTAATTGGTTAGAGCATCAAACCGGAAATCTGAAAGATCTGGAGTTCGAATCCCAGCGGAGCTAGAGAGATTTTTTTCACAACTTAAAAAGTTGTGTTTCACAACTTTAATAATCAATATTAAAAAAATATATATATTGATTACCGACCATGTAGACAAAAAACAATAACATCATATTATTGATGCATTTTGTTGAAGATTCATCTTTTTGGTAGAACATCAATCTTGCTGGTGGAGAAACCCATCTTTTTGGTCTAAAATTTAACTTTTTTGTCGAAAATTATTCTTTTATTTTTTATGGTAAACGTCTCAAATGAATGATCAGAAGTGAATGAGAAAATAGAAAAGCATCAGCTCATTTAAAGGAAATTTGGGCTCCATCTCAAATTTCTATTATATTCATAATAATGAAGAGCTTCACTTTTCTGATCTGACAATAGACCCCGCGCTCCAGGAAACCGGACGGAAGGGGAAGGTAGTCCAGGTAGCTCGCGCTCGTTTGGGCTGTACCCATTTTAGGAACAGGGCGAACAATCGCCTCTTTCCAGGTATCAGGAAAGATTCGCACTTGTCGAGATGCGTTGTAGATATACAAGAGAATAGGACAAATGACTGGTAAAGCTAAGCGAATCATTTTTATTGAAATACCATCTGAACCTTGAGCATTTGATTTTACCTCTAACAGTTTTTTAATTAGGGTTTCTTGCGATATGACAGAAAAGAATAATTTAGTGTCATCAACGGTAGAGGGAACTGCGGACGAGGAAGGAGTGCTGTTTGCAAGGAGTATGGATTTTGTAGTGAAGCCTATTAAAAGATCTTCGGGAGAAAAATTGTTATCAGGAGCCAAGTGTTTTGGAGAAATAACTCCAATTCGTCTCAAGAGAAACCAGATGTTTTCATTTTTATTCCTGTATTTGATAGAATTGTAATTATATTAGTTGTATGAATCCCTGATTTTGGTTTGAACTAAGTTTCTCAATTCACAAAATTCGGCTTGAATAATACTATTTTTTGTTCTTTTAGCCAATCTACGTTTTTTCTCTTTTTCTTTCATCAAGTCTTTGATATAAGATGTAATCCAAGGAGTGGATTTCTTTTTTGCTTTGAGGGTACGAAGAGGCGCAAATTTGTCAAAAGCTAAAGATAAAAATTTTGTTAGACAGATACCCTTTCTATTACATCTTTTTCAATAAAAATTCTTTTCCAATCATAAGTAGAGAGGTGCTCAAGAAATTCGTCTTCATTTATATTTTTGAGATTGCGTATAGACAGAGGAGATATACTAGAGGAGGGATCAAAGGAGAATTGGTATTGAAGGCTGATAAGGTCATGGTTTGAGAGGAATGATATTGAGTGTTGAGTAGAAGAAATTACCTTGTCTATATCATCAACAATCATTAAGTCAATCCATGTACTACAATGATCGGTGTAGTGCGTGGTATTATGGGGAACTATAGATAATCCGGCAGAGAACACTACTGATTTTAAATAGTTAGTTCAGTTGCTGGTGGCATTAAGATTTGTGTTTAGGTCACCAGTAAGAACAATGTTATTATAATTTGGTATAAGGTCAAAAATGTCAGTCTCAAGTTCCCTACAGTAGGAAGCATTAGGAGGTTTGTAAATCACACCCACCAACATGCTGTCATGAGACGAAGATACCTTGATAAAAAGGTATTCAGCAATAGGGTAATTGGCAGGAGGACTCATTCCCACCTGTACACCCCTTAAGCTGTCATGAATGTAGAGACAGACCCCACCCTCTCTTCTCTCATCTCTATCTCTGCGGAAAAGTGTATAATGATCAAGTGTTATGAGGCTAGATGGAATGTTGGGCGTAAGCCAGGTCTCAGAAACGGCTATGATATGATAGGAACAGAACATAAAATGATGTTTAAATTCCTGGTATTTAGCAGGTAAAGACTGTGCGTTAACGTGACAAATATTTAAAGTTTCCATTTTGATAGTGAATAGAAAAGTTCAAGCATAGTTAAATATAGAAGTGTCTGAAATACGTTAACCAACAAAATCCAGTTCACATTATTACAATTGAAAACACGAAATAAGGCACATAAAATGGTAAAAATTAAAAAAGCAATAAGCATTATAAAGTTAACGTGACAAATATTGAAGATATCAATTGAAAATGCAAAATGGTAAGTTTTAAGTTGGAAGTTACCTGAAAGAATAGTAGCACATATGAAAAGATATTAGAAATAGAAATAACATGATCAGTAACCAACAGAGCCCAAATTAGGTAATTACAAATAGGGTCCAAATAGAGTCCAATAGTTGCTGGAATGACAGTGTAGATATAAATCTAGAAGAATTTTAAATGGTACTGAAGCAATATAGTCATGATTGCTTTGACTTAACATATGTTTTAGTAAAGCACAATAAATCCAAATATAAAAGTTAGAATAACTGCGAAACCTCTGAGTTATTAAATACAAATTTTCAATTTAAAAAATTATTATGTATGCTTGAAGAGTTAGAAATCGGTCTAATTGACTAGCTATATTATATTCACTGACATATATACTTAGGATGACACTAGGAAGTAGTAGTTGCTATCTAAGTCCCTCGACGGTCTGTAGATTAGTCAGGTAAATTCGAGGAGGTCCATCCTCTCTGCGACAAAAAATTTTTCCGCTTGCGGTCTACAGGTATTTGATTATTTTGTCTCTTCTGAGACCCAGGACAATGGCGTAGATTTTCCTGTTCAGAGGTGACAGGGCCTTACGTAGATAAACAGAATGTTTATCTTTGCTCGACCATCCGAGGTTTTCAGTAGAAAAGTCCCTCACAAAGGGAACTTCAAGAGCCTTAGGTGTAGAGTCCATTGTAGCAATAAGATCTTCATTGGATTTCATAGGGAAATTATGAATTTCTAAAGTCGTTTGAAGGGCTGCCTGCTCGCTTAAGTTCAGCGCAAGCTCAAGAGTAGCCACTTTTAAATTCAAATCGCTGGCTTCCTTTTTAATTTTGGAGATATCTTCCTTTCCCATTTCTGAGCCAGCTTCGAGTACCGAAATTCGTTTTTTTTGCCTTTTTTTTGTCCTTCCAATACAGCATTTCTGATCATAGCAGCGAAATCAGGCTGGGTGGGAGTAGCCGTTTCGGCTGAGGTGGCAGGAGCGTGAGGGGAAGACGAACCGTCGGCGTTGCGAATATGAAATGCAGGTTTCCCAGAAGTACTACCATCGACTGCTGTAGATGTCGCTAATGCTTTACCCTTTGCATTTTATGCAGAAGAAATCTGCCTGACCCTTTTTGAGCTTATCAAAGTTTTTTTCTGAGATGTTAAAATTCGCACAGGCCAGATGAGTTAACACACCACACTTCACTCATACAAGCACCTCAGGTCCTCCTCTGGAAATAACTTTCTTGCACTCTGGACACGCTCCCATTTATCTAAATGATCACTCACAGATATTAAATAGTTCGAAAACAGCAAAACATCAGCAATTTCGAAAGAAAAAACTTGATCGGGCGCGCCAGGAATACACAAGGTCACAAATGGCAAATTTTTATTTGAAAAAAGAGCAAGAAAAACACACGAAATTTCAAAATTCCGCAGAGCAGCAAATCGACACGTCCACTCAGACCACCGTTACCAATACGTTTTTCCGACGATGTCATTAAAGAAATTAAATTACCAAAGAATCTTTCCGCAGCTAAAGAACCAGTTAGAAGTTACAAACACGTACTATTTTGTCACATCTCAAAGTACTTGCAAAATGAATTCCTGTTATTGAAGTCACTCTGAGAAATTTCCTCTTGTGTCAAAAGGATGTTTCTTGACACAAATAGACGTTCCTCTTAAACTTGAGTTTAAGATGATTTTCCTTTGTTTAAAAAAAAATCTTTTTGCAGCAAACATTAACCTCTTGCAGACAAATGATTCTGTTTGCGTAAAAAATATTTTCACGTGATTCAAAAGAAGACAGAAAAGGCAACGATGCATTTGTTTCAATGCAACTTTTATCCTGAGTGTGTGGATGCCCGTTGACATTCTATATTGGACATGATTGAATCACTGCTCGCCTTACAGTAATTTTTCAAAGACATGAAGAATGCCAATAGCAGGTTTTATTTGCCAGGAGAAGAATGGGAACAATTAGAAGAACTGCGTATTTTTACGGTACCTTGTTGCAATTCAAGGAAGCCGCTTCAAAACTTGTAGCTTCCATGGAACTATGAGAAAATGCACTCATCATGAAAACTGCAATCGTAACATCTTTGTATCTTGATCGCAGATACAATTTAATTCCCTTCGACATGGAAATAGAAGGAGCTCACGAGCGAATGAGGACTTTATGGAAACAATTGTCTTACCTGCGTGAAAGTGTCGAAGTTGATGTAAAAGTAGAAGAAGCCGAAGTTAATAAAAACGCAGTGACTGAAAACTATCCACTCAAAAAATGCTGAGAAATTGAAAAGATTCTCAGAGGTAGGAAGAACATAGTTGACAATATTAGCCTATTCAAAATGAGGGACCTCACGAAACAATTTGGAGAATTTGCTGCTCTTTCACCCCTCAATCATAAAAAAAATCGTCTGGAATTTTTTGAAGACAAAAAATGCATGTGACCAGACTTGTACGAGGTTTCCATAGTTGCTCTTTCACATCCAGTAACACAAGTGATATTTTTTGCATATGGACGATAATTTTTCATCAGATTGAAAGTGAAATTTTGATATATGTACTTGCAAATTTGCAATACTGTTTACAGTTTATTCTGCGGTGAAATGTTGCGTAATTCAAGTTTCAATTATAATGTTTCCAAATAATAAAGAAATATATTTATTTCCTCCATTAAGATGCAAAACGAATTCGGAATTATAACGAGACAAGTCAATGTTGAGAATCGACTGAAAATCGTAGCAAAAATAATGTACACGAGCATCTTTACATGACACACGGAGAAAAATGCATATTTAAATGTAGATGTTCAAAGGGTAAGATTGTACCGCCTAACATGTAGATATTCATTTCAAACATCTACTATCTTTTTAGGATCTTCGGTGTAAACATATTTTTATATTAAACTGAAATACATTCAGATGTTAAAATAGTCCGAGCGCATGTGCATCGCGTATTGGAATTTAACGACTATATTTGACGGCTATACATTTTTGATATTACAGTTATGGAATCTTACAATTTCGGAACATTTCCAAAGAATCAAAATTAGCTTTCCCTAATTAAAATTGGATAACGACTTTTTTATATCTATACGACGAAACGAGGTTCTTAAGTTTGAGGTTATATTGACTTAAACACATTTGACAAAATGTGTGTGAATTTAAAATAAAATTAGCGTTTAACTACCCTAAAATATATAGAATTTCAAATGCTGATTACAGATCATTCGTTCTCAGCTTACTTAACCCGTTTTTATTTTTTATTTTCAGTTACAAATATTAAACATAACCTCAACTTAACTGAATGTATCATCTGATCGACATTTCATACCTTTTATCTGTTCTTCGTTCATGTACGAATATTCAAGCTTAATTTCAAATTCACAAATAAGTTATCAATCAATTCCTTAAATGATCAGAAATAAGTAAACTCGTCAAATATTTACAACCGTTATTTGACATAGCCATACATGTAATATTTCAGATATTTCAGTTAAACATTTTGGATATTACAAAGTAACATCTCCTTTTTTAATACCTACAGATACTAACACTGAACATTTAGATTGCTGTCCTATAGGGAAACATACAATATGTTGAACCTGAACATCCTGATGTTACGTTTAAACATCCATTTTTCTCCGTTTATTAACAAAAAATATATGTTTAAATTGTTTATAATATTGAATCAACATTTCTCTACTTGCTTGAATTTTAGCATTTTTCTTATTATATTAAATTAAGTATGGAATGTAGGGTCGGTTATAAATGAAGATATCTGGCCTAATATATTTCTTAGAGGTTGTCTTTCACGAATTGTAGCCACACTTTGGTAAAGAAATGCATCAACCAATTGAAAAAATTGAAAAATTGAAAAAACTTGGATTTCGACAGTCTTGGCCATCACAGTAATTTGAAAGGTGAAAAATTATAATTACCAAATTGAAAGACGTGCTAGGATAAAGTGAATTAATCATAAATACAAAGAAAACAATAGAATCTCCTAAAAATATTTATTATTTGCTAACAAATTTTACAACCTAACATCACAACTTAACATTAAAATACTGAATTTTTCCTATAAAACGACTCGAATAATCTTTTGAAGTTGAGAATTCAATTGCTTTTCAGCTACTTATTTTTTGTTAATATTTGTTTCCGTATACCTAACTTACCTTCTTTGGCTTTTTCTTTTTCTGTATAATTTTCTAAATTTTAGAGAGGGGAAAAATGTTGAATTATGAACTGCATATTCACATTTTGCGTCGTTCTTGAGAAAAAAAATTTTTTGCGGGGCGCTGAAGGGGCTCTGACAAGTATTTATGCTTGAATAAAAGATTTAGAATTATAATCTGTCATTAATGGGGCTTTAAAAAGGGGGTCTCTTTAATTATTCACAAAATATACTTTCACTTCGGGGTACAAGATGTCCTGATTTAGCAAGACATGTTCTGATTTTTAAAGATTTCGTACTTTCTTTTACTACTTTACCGAGTTTATAAAATATACATTGAAATTTTGATGAAACCAAATTATTCTACCAAGAGCGATGAATCTAGAAAGTGAACCGGTCTCTGGACATGAATCAGTGGACGGAAATTCTCGTATATTTTACAGTAAGAATAATGCAATAAACTACAATTTTTTAAAGTAAATAGAAGTTTGCATTCTGCATACGTTCTAGTAGCATGCAAGGAAAAAAGTTATGTAAACTTTTATTAATTTTAGAGAATTGAAAATGTTTAGTTATCCGATCAGCCTTTATCGCCATTTTGGGTGTATCGCTATCCTCTAGAATTTTAATAATTTTATAAACTAGGACATTCTATGCAAAATTTGTTGGGTAAAAAATTATGTATTTTGTTGAGAATTCCTCTTTTATAGTAGAAAATTAATCTTCTTGATTATAAATTCATCTTTTTGCACTTGATAATTTTACATTTTGGATAAATTTTTTTCCTTAGTGACTGAAACATCTTCCTTTGTTAAGGATTCAAGCTTAAACAAATTTTTTTGTTCAATTCAACTGTTTCTGATTTAAAATGAAAATCTTGCCTTGGTCAAAATATGAACTCTTACTTTTTTTGTGAGCTCATCTCTTTTTATTGAAAATTTTCATCTACTTGTTTAAAAATTAAACTACTTTTTTAATTAATAAGAAACAGTAAGATTGGACCAAACTCTCCTCTCCCAAATCGTCTGACGTTATTTTTTGATGACCTGTAAATAAATTCGGAAAAAAAATTCAGTTTGAAAAAATTACATTAGATAGGGAGTTTATGGGAAGTGGTCAAAACTTATAGACCCTAACAAAGGTGCATTCGTGGCCTAAAATTTGAGAAAAGAAAAGAAAAAGGGTGTTTAATAATTAGGGGGCTCAAATATACCAATTTTCACATCCTACATTTTTTGTCCAAAATCTCGGCAAGTAATACAATTGAGAAGATTTTTAAACAAGCAGGCATTGAGCGTTGAATTATTTAATGATTCAGGTAGATCCCGCGCTTCGCGGTCGATAATACCTTTATCTTGCGCTTCGCGCTCGACAATGTATTCAACTCGCGCGACGCGCTCGACCTTTCTACTTACCCCACATGCGTGCACAGACTTTTTAAAACTAAAGGTCAAAGCATCGACAACAGTAATTTGGTGATTGTGAATTCTCTTTTGTTGAGGCCCCTTCGGCTTTAACCAACACATTCTCATCACATATCGATTTTGTCCAAAATGCGAACTTTTCTACATTATTTAAAGTATTGATGTTATTATGTCGATGAGGGTGATTAATAAATTAATTTCTGATGTTAAATTTTTACCGATTATTGTTCAAATCATTGTTTGGAGAAATGAGATAAAAACCTGTCACGGCCCGGATTTGAACCGGGAATGCCACTATTCACGAGTGGAGCGTTAACCAATCACGCCATCGAGGCCAAGACAGAAAATTTCTCGTTTGTCCTATATCCACATTATGACGCGGGTCTGCATCTCAGTGACCTGTGAATTTCTAGTGATTAATTATAATCTGAATAAATTCACCGAATCTGTATATAATTCAAAGTATTGATGTTATTGTGTCGACCAGGGTAATTAATTAATTAATTTCTAATGACCTGGGTGGCGTAATTGGTTAACGCTCCACTCATGTATAATGGCGTTCCTGGTTCAAATCCAGGCCGTGGCAGATTTTTTCTCGTTTCTCTAGAAAATTATTTGACCTCTAATCGGCAAAAATTTAACATCAGAAATTAATTTTCTACATTATGTTCAACACTATTATATCAAATGTATATTATATTTATTTCTGTACCTCGCTCTGTGAATGATTATTCAGATATTGCATAATGAAGTACGAATTTTATTTATCATGATAACTCTAATATTTGTTGCTTATCTTGCATTAAATTTTATTCTCAGCTACCCTGAAAATTTATATCATTTCAATGAATGTATACTGACTTGTTTTTATAATAATTTAAAAAATATATATATATATATATATATATATATA